>APFE031405166.1:0-43475 GCA_000404065.3 Pinus taeda | reverse complement strand
CCTCCAGACCCCACAAAGAGAGGACATAAGCAGGAAAAGGGACAGAGAGACTCCCCTAACAACATCAACAACTCAAGGGGAGAAGAGGCAAAGGCTGAACCCTTTTTCAGAAGAAGAAATGCCAATAGGGCAAACTTCGGGTATGGGCCTGCCCAGCATGGAGGCCTCGGCAAGTTCCTTCCAGCAAGAACAAGAGAGGGCAGCAGGAGGAGAAGTTACCTCCTCAAGCCAACAGAGGGAAGGTGAAAAGAGCATCAAGCAGCAGTTCAAGGATATCAAAAAGAGAAATGAACCCATAAGGCTGCAATTGTATAATCATTTATTGAAAATGTCTCCCACTAACTAGAAAAAACTCATGTCTGCCTATGATGTACATGAGGGAAAAATGATCATGAGCCATTTCACACCAGCCGTGCAGCAACCACAGTCAGCTGTCGATTACATCAAGACCAACCTTGAGGTCCTGGCCAAGGACATCCACCCAATGGATCAGATCGAATTACACAAACAAACAGGTGAGATGGTGTATGCCTCCTTGGCAGACAAGACATTGGTGAACTACAGGCTACAAAATAGCCTAAACAATACCACTGCACAACTTGAGTTGGAAAGGGCATCCTCTCAAGCAAAGGAAAACAGGATCAAAGCTTTAGAGGACATCATAATAGAGCTTGGGCATGATCCTAAGGATGTCAAAGTAGTGCCGGAGATTCTGAAGCTAAGGGATGCTGATATGGCAGCACTAAGGAAAATGATAAAAATCCCAGCAACTCTTCATCCCCAAACTGAAGAGGTTGCCCAGCTTAGACAAGACAAGGATGCAGCAGCTATGCTGATAACATTATACAAAGAGCTCATCCAGACACAAGAGAAGCTGGAGGAATCAGAGGCTGCCCTTCAGGCAACATTGCAGCAAAAGGAGGCAGGACAAACTTCACAACCTCCTCCAGAAACAATTAATCTGGAGGAAGCTCCTCAAACCACTGCCCCTCCCAGTCAGCAGACACAACAAGCAGCACCTTCCACCTCAGCACCAACAACAGAGCAGGCTGAAAGCCTTGACATGCAGAAGCTGAGAAATGAGATTCAAGCCTTGGAGGCCCAAATATCAGAGTTGAATCAGGCCAAAGAAAATCTGGCTAAGATCAATGAGAAATATGATAAATCCAAGCAAAATGTGGCTGAGAGAGAAAGAGAGGTAAAGGCTCTCAAAAAGAGAATAAATGAGCTAGAAAAGGAGCTCACACTGGACAAGGTAACAACTGAGCTCAAGAGAATCCTATGGGCCAATATTGGCCAGTCCATCACAGACCAGTGGGAATACATTCAGGCCATTCATGAGCAAATGGGGCTCATTGGAAAAGCACACAGGGAAATCCAAAGAGCAAGGGCATCTCTAGGCAGCATGCCTGAGGTTGCCACCAGAATGATAAATGTGCTTAACTATAGGACAAGCTCTCAGCTGATCAAAATGGGAATTGCCAACAGGACTGAGACCATTTCAATGGTCAAAAGGGTCCTGACATTAAGAAACCTGGTACAGACCTTGGAAAGAAGAAGCCAGGATATGCAGGCAGACATCAATAAATTCCAGGACAAGTTCATGGCATTGCAAAACAGAGGCATTCCTAGCTTGATGGAGCCCTCAGGAAGGCTACTTTCACGTGAAAAATATGCCAATAGGGTCAAAACCTTTGCTTCTAATCAGATTGCAGAAACAGCCAGCACATCAGCAAAAACAGGGCCAGCATCAGGACAGACCCTTTTCAACAGGGTGGAGAGCTTATTCTTCATTATGAATGAAATTACTCACTTATTTGATGAGCCTCCCAATTTTTATAAGTATGCAGAGGCAGATGAGACCATACAGTCAATTTTGAGGCATCAATTGCCTACACAGGAGGTCTAGAATAGTTTGATACAATTACTGCTAAACCAAAGCCAGTAATTATGTTTTTTCCTTTTGAAATATTTAAATTTTCATACACAGGAAAATAAGGATATATCAGCATGTATGCAGAGAGAGGCTGAGCCAACTCAGCACAACCATTCAGCCACCACAGCAGCACTGGCAGTCACAGGTGACAGGGACGAAAAGCTACAGAAGGACAGAGGTGCACAGACACGTCATTCAACAGTTATAACAAAGCATCAACCGACTCAGTGAGCTCCAAAGGTTGAAATCTTCTGACAGGAGTAAAGAGCGTTTATGTTGTATTAAAGGCTGTAATAAATTCTTATCTACTATTTCTGTACGAGTTAATGAAGATATTTTATTTCTCAGATGACTCAATGTCTGAGATATTTTGTATGAGAGACTTCTATATATTCCCCCTCGCATGAGATAGCAGGGGTTGGACGTTGGATGTCGGATATTGTTGATATCTATTCTATTGTTCTTTTACTGTAAAATCTCAGAGAAGTAATACAAAAGATGATGGAATTTCCAAAGCTCTGTGTTGCTTGATGCTTTGTGGTGTTTGGCTCAGTTACAGGATTCCTGCGTATTTCATGGCACAATAAGTTTTTATTATAACTCTTTGTTATGTGTTTTGTTATCTCTCATATCTCTTTCATGTTTCCTGTGTCTTACAATTAATAGCAAGGAAAAAGAATAGTTCCAGGATTTAACCACAGAGTACCCTGAACTCAATCTAAGCTATTTTGAATGTTTTTCTCCAGTTATAGTACTGAAGTTGTAATTCTTAAATGCTACCCTTTCCCACTATATCTTTCACAGTGATTATTGTTTCAGGAATTCAAGTTTGCTCCTGAGGAATATGTCTCTTTCTCACACCTCAGCTTAGTGAAAAATTCTTAATTGCTTTTCACTGGTTGTTCACAATTCCACCATCATACCTTCAAGTTTGTTCCATGAAGTATCTAAATGGCCCTGTAACTCTAGCTGCTCGAACTCAAGATTTCAAGAAACCATTAGCCACAGACTCCATTGCCCAACGGACTAACATTATCTGCAGATCTCCACTTTAAGTTCAGAAAGACATCCTTCCAACCAAACATAAACCAAAACCCTTACTTCCACGACTAGCCTAATATCTCCAGAGAACAGAGACAAACCTTAAAGAGAGAGCCCTCTCTAATTACAGCTGGGCTAGAAGCTGTAATCCAAAGATTGGTTAGTGGTTACCCCGGCCGTATTCCCTTGGGAGTCATAGGGAACAACCTGGGCAGTCTCCATGGGCCTCGGTCAGTGTTCTTTGACCAAGGTCCTCATCGTTCCACACTGGTCACCATTGGCACTGGTTCAGGGTGTTTTTGATCGTTATTTTGGAATTTTTAGAGATTCGTCCCGACTTGATACAGTCATTGTTCTTTGCTAGTCTTTGATGGATTCGATTCGGATCACGACCTTCCCACTAAAAGAGCTTTTGGACCACCAAACGTTGGTTTTCAAGCATCGACTAAGTGAGGGTATTGCTTTCTCACTTGTTCAATCTCAATCCACTTCGCACTGCTTGGCTTCGAACCTTTGAGCCCAATCCTGAGGTATTCTGCTTGTCCATTGTGCGTCATCCTTACCTTCCTGTCTAGCATTGCGTCTTCCCATAATTCATTAAGATATTCAGGTAGGAGGTCATCAATAGAAGGTAATTGACTCTGCTCTTTAGGGTCCTCAATCATTGAAGGTTCAAACAACCTCAAGCAATCTGCGTTTACAACTGAGTAGATGTGTATGTAAGCTGGTAGATCAAGGCAAAAATCATTTTCACCAATCTTATCAAGTATCCTGAAGGGTCCATACCTGATAGGTTTTAGCTTTTTACCTTCCCCTTGCATCCTGTCCTTGCTAATATACAGCTAGACTTGGTCTCCAACTTGAAAACTATGCTCCATCCGATGCTTATCGTGCCTAGCCTTGTACTTGGCCTGGCTCTTTCCAGCTGTTCTTGTACTGCCTGGTGGATCTCCTGGATCTGTTCAATGAACCTAGTTGCCTTGTCCACATCTCTGTGTCTATCAACCATGGTATCTTTACCAAAGACAAAATCCAAAGGAGACCTTGGTATGAAACCAAAACAGGTCTCAAAAGGAGATCTCTGTGTAGAAGAATGTTTGGCTCTATTGTAAGCATGTTGCAGATAACACAAGTGTTCATCCCAAAGCTTAGGGTGTTTTTTGCAATATCCTCTCAGTAACTGGATCACCGTCCTGTTAACTACTTCTATCTGGCCATCTGTTTGTGGATGAAAAGTTGTGCTTTTCCTCAATTTGGTGTCCATTAGTTCCCACAAACTTGACCAAAACTTCCCCACAAATCGGGTGTCTCGATCAGATACAATAGAAGTGGGTAATCCAAAATGAACCCATACATGTTCAAAGAACAATTTTGTAGTTTATTCAGCTATAATCTGTTTACTACAGGGTATCAATATACACATTTTTCTTAACCTATCCACAACAACATATAGATAATCATGACCTTTCCTAGATTTAGGCAGTCCTCCAACAAAATCCATGGAAACACTTTCCCAAGGGTGAGAAGGAACTGTGAAGGGAGTGTAAAAGCATAGTTTTCTGTTGCTGGGCTTGCTTTTAGCACACATAACACATCCTTTTACATATCTAGAGACTGTCTCACTCATTCTCGGCTAATAACAGAACCTTTGCAGCTGTGCAACTCTTTTACTTACCCCAAAGTGACCAGATATTAGAGAAGTGTGTGCTTCGCTAACTATCTTTACTCTCTCAATTTGTGGAATGCAAAGTTTCCCACAATGATATAAGAGTTGGTCCTTCATGTGATAGTCCAATTCTTCTATTCTTTTGCCTTGACTGAAAGTTGCATATACATCTTTAAAGTCCATGTCCTGAGCATACTGTTCTATGTAGCTTTCATGCAGCATAGAATTATGTTTAAGTATGGTAGATGCATTTATAATGGGTCTAGATAACATGTCTGCAACCTTGTTATGTATGCCCTTTTTATATCTGATGACTAAATGAACATGTTGTAGAAAACCCATCCATATGTAATGTCTTGATTGCTGCAACTTAGTTTGGGAGTGTAAGTATTGAAGTGGCTGATGATTAGTATGTAGTACTGTTTCTTTGCACATTAAGTATTGTTTCCACTTTTTTATACTTTGAACTAATGCATACAATTCTTTATCATATGTAGGATAGTTAACTACTGCAGGATTAAAAGTCTCGGAATGATAACATATGGGTTTACCGTGCTGTGTCAACAATGCTCCCATGGCATAGTCACTAGCATCAGTTTGGATCTCAAATGCTTTGTAGATCTGGCAGTGCTAGTACCGTGATGTACTAATCTTTTCTTTCAAGGTGTTAAAGGATTTCTGCTGTTTGCCTCCCCATTGAAACACCTTGTTCAATCCTGTCAAGCCATGTAAGGGAGCTGCAATTGAGGAAAAATTCGAAATGAAATTCCTCCAATATTGTGCTGCTCCTAAGAAGCTTCTCACTTCTGTAGCAGACTTGGGTTTAGGCTAGTTTACAATGACTGCCACTTTAGAGGGATCTATTTTCAATTCACCTCCCCCTACTATGTGCCCCAAATAATTCAGAGAAGTTTTGCCAAATTCACATTTGGGGAGTTTAACATAAGTTTTTTCTCTTTTCAAAACATCTAATGTCTGCTTAACATGCCTTAAATGTTCTTCCCACGTTTTATTAAAAATCAGAATGTCATCCAGATACACAATAACAAAATCATCAAGAAAAGGTCTGAGTACATCATTCATTAATCTCATGAAAGTAGCAGGAGTATTAGTTAGGCCAAAAGGCATAACCAGCCATTCATACAATCCATGCTTTGTTTTGAAAGCAGTCTTCTATGCATCTTGCTCTACAACTCTGACCTGATGGTATCCACTGTGCAAATCCAGCTTGGTGAAATAAACAACTTTCTTCAATTGATCTAAAAGATCATCTATGCGAGGAAGGAGATAACGATTTTTGATTGTTATCTTATTCAGTGCTTGGTAGTCAATGCACATTCTCCACGAGCCATCTTTCTTTCTCACCAAAACGATTGGTGACCCACATGGTGATGTGATAGGCCTGATGAACCCTTTCTCGAGCTACTCCTGCACCTGCCTCTTGATCTCAACATTCTCTATAGCAGACAACCTGTACATCCCAAGGTTAGGCAATGGAACATCTTGCTGCAAAATAATATCATGTACTATTCCCTTTTTCGGTGGCAGACCTTTAGGTTCTTGGAATAAGACATCATATTTTGAAATAATCTTTTCTATATCAGCTTGCTGATCAACATTATAGCCCTCAAATACATTGGTTTTATCAGGTTTCTTTTCCTTTACAACCATCAGTAGGAACTGTTTGCATGAATTTATCATTCTTTTCATCTGTCCTGAGTTTATGAGAGTATAATTATTCTTGAGCTTGTGAGCTCTTACAAAGTATTCGATTCCACCTTTAACAAGTAGATACTTGTTCTCAGCTCTGTAGAAAATAGCCTTTCGATCATACAAGTAAGGAATTTCTAAAACAATACCACATATATCCAAAGGAATTACATCTAACTCAACCTCATCTACAAATGCTGACCCAAAAGAGAACTTGAGTTTGCACTGTCTAGTCACTTGTAGTTGTGTTTTATCATTCAACCATCCTAATGGGTATGGTTTCTTATGAGTTGTAGTTTCTAATCCCAATTTCTTTACAATTGCTTCAGAAATTAGATTTACTTGTGAGCCGCTATAAAACAAAGTATTAATCTTTTGATTTTTGGAAACAACTCGAATGTGGAAAAGCTCATGTCTTTTTCTCTCTTGTTCTTCATCAATAACAGATTGAGCAGAATTACTAGTAGAGGCTTCAGAATTCTTACCTTTTATACCCGTGGCTATAATGATTGTTTCATCTCTCGAGTCTGACCCAAAATCTTTATGAATAGCTGCAACAGTCTTCTTCTTCTTGCCCTCGGAGTTCTTAGGTCTTAGCTCTGGATGCAGAATCCAACAATGCTCATCATCATGCCCATCCTTTTTACAATGAGTGCATGAAGCTTTGCTTTTTTGTGCAGTGTTAGCCTTCCTTTCTTTCCACTTCTGCTTTCTTTTCTCCTTGCTCTTTCTTATAGTGGGATGGGATGATCCCCCAACTTCTGGATTTCCATTCTTTCCTCTAGCTTCTAGATGAGTAGCTTGTACAGATACCTCATCTATACTAGTGGGATTAAACATGAGGATGGTATGCCTCATGTAGCTGTGTAGACCACCAATGTACTTCAAAAGAGTTTCTGGTGAGTCTAATGAGATACCCAACATCAATGCTCTCTTTCCGAACTCTTGAGTATACCCTTGTACACTTTGCCCTTTCAACTGCTAAAGAGTTTGCTAACTCATCATGGCTTGTTGCATGTAGGCCAATGGATAGAACTGCTTTTTGATTGCAACAACAAATTCACTCCAGACAGAGATGGTCTTACCATGGTTCTTCATATCAACTTGGATTCTGCCTTCCCATCATACCAAGGAAGTGCCTCCTAAGCGTAGGCTTGCCGGCCGAATATTACTCTTGCCCGAGTCTAGGTTTTGTACCCTGCAATATACATCAATTTGTCTAATCCAATTTTCCAACTTTTCAGCATTTAGCTCTCCATCATATATAGGCAAATCAAATTTAACATCTAACTTAATCAAATATGCTTTCTTATTATGCATAACACTATTAGGAGGTGTGATAAAGCTTTACTCTTTCCCCTTTCCTTTTGAGTGATCATGGGAATGAGACTTATCTTTTTCTTTATCTTGTTTAGAACCGGATGAATCTTCATCCTTATGCTTTCTAAAGTCCCTATAAATTTCTTCTACAATAGATTTATATCTAGGAAACTTTCTATGAATTGAGGGTCTGGCCCCATAGAACCTTCCTCTGACATTGTCTTCCGAGGATAGACTCTCCCGATTTCAGAATTAGTTTCCACCAACTCTCCTTCGCCTAATTTGAGCTTTGATCTAGTGAGCATTCATAGCTAAACCAACACAAGCTTGTCTAACCTTTCAACCTACTTCTCTGATACCACTTGATCTGATAATCACCATATGGTTGACATCAGTTGAAATTTTATTAAACAAAGGTATTACAGATTCATGTGCTGGTGTGTGTTCTATGTTATTTAAGCAATGGATTGATCAGATTGCCAATACAGAGACATTTAAATGGAAAGACAACAGAGAAATACAGTAAGAAACAACAAAGGCACAAGCTATTTTAATAAGGAGTTCATCCTATTCTCCAGGGATACGTCTCCGGTCCAGCTTTCAGTGGTGGCCTTGTTTTATTGGGTCTTTGAGTAGAGAATTACAATGTAGGGACTCGATGAGAGTTCTCCTAAAGCAGGTTTGCTTGGCAAGGTGGTTCTTGGATTCCCCAAGCCACTGCAGTACACAGACTCTTCTTCTCCCTACCAGCTCGGTGACCTTCAGGTCTACAATGGATAGAGCCAAATACGATACTCGGTCCAGACAGATTCCTCTATGGGATGGCTTGAATCTTCAAGCTCTGGTGCTTGACGCTGCCATTGGTCAGCTAGGCCCTTTGTCTCTTCTTGCTGTTGCTTTACTGCCTTCTTCTCTGGTTTCTGTCTCTCAATGTTCAACTGTTTTCAACTATGTTTTTTGTTTCACTGTTCATGGCTTTTAGCCATTTGAACTCATGCCCGTTCGGTTCCTCTTCCACCTTTGTCGATTCACCTTCTACAACTGCGCTTGGAGTTCCATGTTCGGTGTTAGCATAAACGCTCGGGCAGTGGCCATGTGTTCTCCTCTAAATAGCGCCAGCCCGCTTGTCGGTTCATTTCTTCAATTACGTGGATGCGTTCTTCCTCCACTGTGGCAGTCAAACGGACCTCAAATATTTACAAACGCGGCTTAATCCTTTGTCGATTCCGCTTCCTCCATCGGCCGAAATCTCAATTGTTTGATCTGGGCCCCCCAGATCTAACGCCGTTCACACATCCCACGCGGTTGACCTGCTCGATCGATAACATACAATCAACGACAGTTTTTTCTCACCTCCGCCACCACGAGTCGCTTGTTGAGTGGGATCTCTCTGCTTTCTCCAAAACCATTTACTGTTCGAGGGCGCCCCAACCAATATCGCCGGTTTCCAAAGCGTTGGTCCCGCCTTGTACAATTAGTGCTTTTTAGCCTTTCCCGCCCATGGTTCTCTCGTTTGCCATGTGTCCAAGCGCTCGGGCTTCCCCTAGTTCGGCCCTGTTTGCCCAACAATGCGCGATTAACACTAAGCGTGCATCAAAAATCACTTCCTTTTCCCAATCTAGGGCTACCAGGGGCTACTTTGACCTCCTGCACAGTCTCCATGGGCCTCGATCAGCGCACTTTGACCGAGGTATTCGTCGTTCCACGTTGGCTGCCATTGCCACTGGTTCAGGGTGTTTTTGATCGTTGTTTTGGAATTTTCAGAGATTCGTCCTGACCTGATACAGTCATGGTTCTTCGCCAGTCTTTGATGGATCTGATTCGGATCAATGCCACTGGTAATGCTCTGAACCACTTTCAAACCTCACCTCCAAAGCTCTGTAAAAATAATCTCATGGACACATTTTCGACATCTACCTCATCAAGGTCAAAGAAGTCATTCATCCCGTCAACATGTTGCTACACTGTAATACTTTGAGTGGCATCAAACAAAGGTATCTTACTTTCATAATCAGCGGGCATATCATCCAGATTCTGAGGCAGAACAAGAGGTACATATATGGAAGCCATGAATCAAAGTGGATTTGAAACTAGTCTTGGGGAAACAGGGGGATTTATGACAACAAGGGCAGTTGATGTAACAGAGGTGATGGGTATTTTAGGGGTAATGATAGGATGATGAGGGAGTGAAGGTTTAAATGGAGATGACAATTTATTCTCTGTAATATGAGGAATGATGATGAGGCAAATGATGTTGAAGCCGACTCAGAGAGTCCAGGGAGTTTTTCAGTAGTGAGGGATGATTGAGGAGAGATCTGAAGGTCTTAGTTACTTATCAATTTGGCCCATTGGATTTCAAGCTCTTTGGTGAATTTTGGGTCTGGGACTATGTCCAAAAATTCACTATTAGATGTGGTTCTAAACAAGGAGAGACCAAAGTATTCGTCGAAAGGGAGATATTCAAGGAACAACCACTCTACCGGGCATGAATGACATCTAAAAACCAGTCTTAGACTTGGTGAAATTTATTGTTTGAGTATCCATGGAATGAGATTAGGATTTTCAAATACGGGAGGAGGATCAGGATCAGGATTGGACTTGGTGTATCTTCTTGAAGCTAGTGTGTTCAAAGTTCTCAAGATTTTTATATTGCTTTACAACTCTCCACTTTTCAGCCTAATGAATTCTAAACTTATCATCTGAAAGTTCAGAATGTCTTAATAGTACTGGGGTGATTTTTCTTTCTTCCCCAATATGCTCGCTACTATGTTAGAGCCTAGATTGACCTCAGGCTGAAGGGAGGCAATCCTAGGATAACCACAAACCAAGCTTAACCTGGTCGCTAGCCCTACCAGGTTGGGAGAGGGCACTCTCCTTGTGAATCATAACCAAGATGACTGGATCAAATATAGATTTTAGGCTAGGTCTAGTAGCTCTATGGTTTTAGATTGATTTTGTTGGCTTTACTGCTAGATCAAATGGATTAGGTAGTTTTGGGTCCGGGAAATCAAGTTAGGATGAAGGGTGTTCTATGGGGTGAGGTAGGTAGGTGCTTTGGCACTTGAAATTGAGTGAGATGGTAGGTCTAAGACTAGTCAAGAGCTGAGGAGGGCATGCAAAGATCATGTATCCTTCTCAAACAATAGAAAACATCAAAAACTGAATGGTTTCCCAAGGCAGAGCACTGTAAACAATGAATTCTACTTATCTATCTTGATATCATTCAAATAGAAGCAATGAATTAGATTGTGGCACACATAAACCATGAGAAAAACTAATAACAGAAGAAGAAAATATGCAAAAACACCATACCACAACTATCCCATAAAAATAGGTGCAAATCGTGGTTTATTTCCTTGCCAAACTACTGATAAAGGTGTACAATGTAGCTTAGAGCATCCAAGAGAGTCCAACCTTTGCTAATGATAGAAAGAATACATAATATAGACATCAAACCACCTATAATAGCCATCAGGGGTCGAAACGAAGAGATAAGTGGCTGTTACCACCATTTCCAAATGGGGAACATGAATATAGACAATGGAACAACTTTCCTCTACAAGCATGGAAATTGATTCATTGACCCCCAAACCCCCTCAAATTGATGAATCTACCCTCTAAGATCATTTCAGTATTACATTTACATGCCAAGACATTAATTACAATCATAAAATCATTCATGAAGAGAGAGAAAGTCAACTTGCAATGGAAGTAGGTGAAAATTTGATTTCCTAGCAAACTGGCCAAAAGTGCAGCACCATGAGCCAAAAGCGCAACGCCACTTCCCACCCACTTTGGGAGGCCTTCCCCTTAGCCAAAGTGAGCCTAAGATAACTCATTGGAAAGGTCTTCCTGTCTAGTTTCTATAACATCTTGAATATTTGCATTTGGAGGTCATTTTTCCCCACAAAAGTGAAATCTCCCAAGGCTGCTTCTGTGTGTCCAAAAAGAGGCAGAGAGGCCATTTTTAGTAGTTTTTTGACCTTTAGGTGACCTAGTTTTGCTCCAAAATTGCTGAAATTTTCTGGGTTTGATGCTCTCATCATTCTAAATCCAAATATATAATCCTTTCCTCCAACAAGTGCTCTAGGGAAAAGCGCAATGCCACCGATTTCTTGTTTTCAAAATTTCAAAATTTGAAAAGGACAAAAAATCATCAAAATTTACCCAGATTTGGCATGGGACACCACCATTAGTTGCTTTGATGGGCTAGTGAGGCTTCATCAAAGATATTGAACTTATCTTGCTCCTTTTTGCTCTTTAAGGCCTTCCTCAACCTAGCTTTAAGCTTCCTCATCCTTATGTTGTAGATTTTGTTGCGGGTCATGTAGTGGTAGGCCATGTGGCAAAGCATCTTCTTATCTCTGTTGGCCTTCTCAATCAGCCCCTCAAGGTGTATGTTGAGCCTCTCAAGCCAAGTTTCCCTATCATTCTTAATCTTTTGTTCAATTGAAGTCAACTTTACATTAGCCTCCTTGGACTTTTACCTATTTTTTTGATCATTTGCAGCTCCATGAGGACTTGGTTGTCACTTAGTTGCTTGTTTTCCTATTCCAAATACTTGATGATTAAATTAGATCTCTCTAAGTTATCTAATAAGAATTGTATTTCAGCTTCTTGTTCCTTTATGATCATGTCTTTGACATTTTCTGGATCCTGAGATTCCAAGTCAATGACATCAACTCCTTGATAAGTAAAATGTTGTTGTGGCTCCTCATGATTAACAAGGTTAAAATCTCTTTCTTGCTCATCATTAAGATCCTTCTCTTGCACCTTTTTCTTTCCCTTAATTTTTCCCTTATTTTTCTGCTCAACTTGTATTGGTTTTGCTGAAGAAGAAGGCAAAGCCCCTTCCACACCTTGTGGAGATAGCATTTGCTTGTGGCCTGATGACGAAGGCGAGACCCCTTCCACACCTTGTGGAGATAATACTCACCTATCAGCTACAAAACGTTTCTTAGTACCCCTCTTATATATCACAAACATTGGCACACCAATAGTTTCGGTCTCCTTGACTTTTTCATGGCTTGAAGGTCCACCTTCTTCATGATCTACTAATGAAAAGATTTATGGGCCTTTGAACATCTCATGAGAAATGAAAGTCTCCCATGGAATTTTAAGAAGGTTCAGCTGATGTAGAACAATAATTTTAATCAAAGAGTAATGGTAAATGCTATTCAACTGCTGGGGGTGTGGCTTCTTCTTTATAATACGTCTCCATCCAGCATATATCATATCTCGAATCATAATGTTCTTCTACCTTTCGCGTTCTATGACAATCTTCATACAACTTTGATCAATACAAATTATAATAGTCGAATGTCATAAAATAGTCCATCAAACATTTTATGGAGCCAAATTGCTTCACAACTAATTGTACAAACTTCCATATCTTCTTCCTTCGCAATGCAACCAAATATATCTTCATGCTCTAATAAGAAACCATACCAAATCCCAAGCAAAACCAACCATCAATAGTATTTTTATTCATCATCAACACTACCAACCTAATCAATAGTATTTTTATTCATTATCAACACTACCAACCTAATCAATATATCCTTGAATAAAATGTATTAGGGAATCAATTAACTATTGGTACAATGATGGATCAATAATATCAGAACTCTCCAACTTTTGTTAAAGGGGTGTTACCATAGGTCTATAATCTGTCATTCGACATTCTGAAGGATCTTGATCACAAGATTCTCTTAGTTTTCTGCCAAACCTCAAGTAGTAGTGTATCCATCCAAGATCCTTTATGTCAAATTCTGCCTACAACTCCCTTTGAAGACAATATCTCTAAATTTGAAAATATTTTTCTAATTTCTGGAAATCTTATTTCTATTTTTTGATTGCCTGAGAGAGTTGTGATGGGACATAATTCCCCTTGTGGAGGGCGTTTTATTTTCAGTATTTGTCAGTGGTTGACAAATCATTTTAAAATAGCAAAAGGTGAATTTTGTGAGAAGCCATTCTATCAGTGAGTGCTCTAACATTGACATTGACACTGCTACTACTCTACACTAACGGGGTTCCAGGTCCTTTACGTAAGTGAGGGGTGGTGGGGAGGGGGTTGAACAAATCTCCATAATTGTGTGGAATGTGGAGGTGCGGAGGTGTTGAACAACTTCTTATACAGCTTCGCACTCCATACAATGTATTAATGTTTTGAGGGACAGAAGTCTCTGTTGTATGTTGAAGGAAAAATATTTCCAGGTAAGCTCCAGTAAAGGAAATTTTTGGATGGTATGGTGAGTAATAGTTTCAATGGTTCGTAGGCTTGGTTCACGAGTGTTAAGAATAGAGAGCCCAAAGTGGAAATACACAACTAAGATTTGGTAGCATTTTTAGTGTCCATCAACAAGAGTTGACTACAAGAAGACTATGTCAACGGTTGTCGAAAGTGTAATAATAATAAAATACAAGACAATGGCAGGCGTTTGAAGCACAAGGTTTAGGAAACGAGGAGAAAAGTTGTTTTTGTTGAGTCACGGTCACTAAGAAAGGTCGAGTATGAAGGGAAAATGGGGAGTGTTCCTCAGTTGGTTGGAGGAAAAGATCGTCAGAACGAAAGGACTTCGTCATAGTGGAAATGTGAAAGCATTTGGAGAAAAAAGGTTAAAACAATGCCTAAAGCAGATTAACTGAAGCAAATTCTTTGGGGAAACTTTAAGAAACAATGGAAACAAGCTTACTTGGATTTAACCTTAATGCATTAACAGGATGTTGCATGAAATTGATAAGTTCATATATGTGACTTTTGAGGGATTTTAGATTTATACATGGAAGTAAGGTGGCATATGCCCCAACTTTCCACATTTCGTGTACAATAAATTATGGTTGAATCTAAGGCACTAGTGTGAAAGGCAGCTATAGATGAGCTCTCCATACTGGAAGTGAAAAAAGGCTTTTGTTTATGTAGGTCACGTGGTTCAAGCGATTTTAGTCACAAAGTAAGTTCAACAAGTTGGATTTGTGAAGGCCTTCTTGATACCACATAAGAGACATCGTTTATCTTTAAGACATGAATACATATTAGACAAATGTAGAGGAAGCTGATTGTGCGGGGGTGTGGAGCTCTGCACTCTCGCACAATGAACATCCTTTGCACCCTTCAATTTCTAAAAATATATATTAACCACGTGTACAAATTTCCCATAACATAAGGCAACACTATTATTATTTTTGGGATAGGATTTATGAAGGATTTCCAGAGGAAGCTCATTGTGCGGGAGTGGGAAACTTTGCATAATGAACTTAGCTCATTGTGCAGAACTTCACACTCCTGCACAATGAACTTAGCTCATTGTGCAGAGCTTCACACTTCTGCACAATCAACAATTGGTTCTTAGTGTATGACCACATTTTATATTACAAAATTCCACCGCCCTATGACGTGAATCAATGGATTTTCACTGAGCGTGCTACACATTGAATAATATGAGTCATTGCAATCTCAAATTCGTTTTTCCAAAAAAAATTGTCCAAACCTAAAAATTTTGAGTCCCACAGTGTCAAAGATTGTAGGTGGATATTAACTTCTGAACTAAATGGAAAGGGATGGACGGGTCCTCTCAACTATATTTTCATTTGTCCACACATGAACTTTTCTACATTGTTGACTCAAATGCTTGGACTTTGTCGCATCGAAGGTGCTAAAGTCAAAAGTGGGAATTGTGACATAACCTCAAGAACTGATTTACCATGTCTAATTTCTAATTTGCAATTATGGAGATGCAACTTTAATTTTTGTGGAGAATTCGATACACAACTATATAAAGTGACATAAGAGTTGTTGGTTTGTTTGTCCTTCTAGAGAAATGAAATGAAATGAACTAAATTTTAATGTCCACGAGACTAGAAATAGTCTATGGGACCGCTAGCACCCCTCCTTTTTTCCTTTTTCAATTCAATCCTTTTATTACTCAAATTAATGATGCGCTGACCCAACCTTCTAAGAGTCCCCTCACTGAAAAGACAATGCCACGAAAATGATTTTAACATATTGTTGTAACTATCTCTGAAGTCTCTTAAAGCATCACATTCCGAAATGAAATGTTTTTCCAATTCCACTATCCCATAAGTGAAAAAAGTACACGACCATTCTTCCCAAGCTTCTTTAGGTCTTTTCCACCAACTCGTTTTGCACCAAAGTTGATGTGAATTATTTGTTAATTGAGCAATAAGAATCTATGCTCTCTATGGAATGCTAGCTCCAATGTACTCTTTTTGTTGGAGATCACAAGTGAGGTTGAATTCTTGAACATAGTACTTCTTCTTTCTACCCAACTATTTTCCCCATATACGCTTACGAAACTTCTCCATAACAAAATTCTTTAACTCCTTTCTATTTGCGGGGAATGCATTGAGGTAAATATTCCATTTTTGCATCCATTTGCTGTTTTTTCTCATCCATGATTTCTTTCTTTCAATCATTCTTTCATTGAATATAACTTTAGGCCATCTACCTTCTCCCATTTGCTCAATTCTTTTTAGGTACCTTATGAGACGCACCGTAGCAATTGCTTCGGTGGGAGTTGCTCTTGTTTCACTCAACATTATCTCATAAGGAACCAAACTTTTTATTTTAAACTTGCTCATGGTCAAGCGTTTTTGGATTTTATCAATTTGCTTCCATTTTAAGAAAGGGATGCTGCTAGCCCACAGTTCACACAAATATAATATCACTGGATAGACTAGAAGCCCAAAAAGCTCTTTAATCCATTTTCCAATCCCATAACTCTGCTTCTCTGCATCTATTTTGAAGACCATATAATGCTTTCCACCCTCCTAAAATTCTCTTCTTTCTACAGTCCTCCCAATTAAGCTTGTTGTTGAAATCAATCCCAAGGTACTTGTATTCATTTACTTCTTAAAGAATGTTGCCTTCAAAGAAGAATGCATGTTATCTTTGCTTCTTTTTCTTTGATAAAATCATTATTTTGGTCTTGTTGGTATTGACTTGCATCCCCATTGCTTTACAAAAATGCTCAAGCATATAGGTGCATCTGTAATCCCTGGGCCGATTTAGCAATCAATACAAGGTCATCAACATATAAATGAAGCTTTATCACAAACTCCCCCAGCTGAACACCATCCCCGCCTTGCAGATTTAGCCACTCTTCCATTTTATCAATATATAAACCAAAAAGAGTAGGAGATAAAGGGCAACCTTGCTTGACTCTGATGTCACTTCTAAAGCTTTCTGAAATGCCTGTTGAAGTTCTAATTTTGACTTCCACCTCTTCATAAAATCTATGGGCAACAACTCTATAATGCAAAGGAATTTCAAGTTCTTCAATTCTACTCCAAAACTTATCTCTATGGACCGTGTCAAATGCCTTTTTGAAGTCAACAAAGCAACATAATACTTCTTCTTTGCCCCCCCAAACCTTTTCAATAATGTGTCTCAACGTGATACCATGATCTACTCTAAAATGTTACGGCCTAAACCTGCTTGCCCTTTTGCCCTCTTTTCTTTTATTTCTGCCCACTTACTCATTATATTTTCTACCATGTTGTTGAAGAGCTTTGCAAACAAAGGATTGATCATAATGGTTCTATAGTTGGAAGGATTATTAATGTTGGTGAGCACAAGTATTGCAGCAATTATGTTGCAACTCCTGGGCTTCCTACTTTACTTTTATCAACCCGGTAGTTCGTAACAAACTTGGAAGCGACCGTGTTGTATGCACAAGTACTAGTTCTTACTGCAGGCTGTCACTTGGTCAGCTGGTGCAAGATCACTAGGAGTTCAAGCCAACTTCTATGGATTCCATAAAAAGCTCTATATGTGATGAAAGAAAGGAAAGCTTACTCTACAGAGGCTACTCTATTTGCATAAAGGAAAAGAAGACTGAAATGTAAAGTAAACCTAGCGAACCTTAATTAACTGACTAATCCTACTTTTGCAGAAAGAGAGATGAAAAACCATAAAATGAACGGCATTACCTACTTAGGAAGTAAACAACATCTACTCAAGCTATTTCTAAAAGGAAATGAGAAAAAAACATCTTTTTGGATTTTCATGTATTTTCAGGTGGAATTCTCATGCATGTAATTTATTTGTTTGTGAATGTGGCAGTGATTAGGTGGTGATGGAGGGCGAATTTAGAGTTTACAGAGGTGTAGGAAGGTGTATGCATCCTAAGAGGTCCCAGGTGGCCTTCTGGAGGCTTTTCCTGCAATCGGACTTCAAAAAGACACCTATAGGAAAATCTACAAGAGGATGCCGAGAGCAGTTTTGGAGGTTTTGAAGGTTGGAAAGCAGGTGGCAAGGGTAGCTGAAGTCTAGGGTGATGTGTTAAGATGTCTATGGTTTATTAAGAAGGATCAAGAAAGAGAAATATGGTTGGACTTATTCAAGGAAAGAGAGGAAAGTTCATGAGAAAAGTGAAAAAAACTAAGGTAGATTTGTGAGGGATTTTGGGTGACCTGTGGAACATAGGTCAAAGAGAAATGGTGATGGCTGATTGGTTGACTTATTGTGAGAAGAGGATTTGCTGCCAGAGAATTGAAAATCCATAATGAGATTAAGCAAGCAAGGAAACTAGCTACATCAAAAACGGAACTTTGCATCAAGCTAGTCTAAATTCTGATCTAGGAAAGTAAATGCTGAAAAATGCTACATGGAAGGAAATTTATTGCAAAGACAGAAATGAGCATGGTGAAAGAGATCTACAACAAAACATTAACCTTCTAACAAATTGCAACACTAGAAATCCTATGGAAAAGGCAAATCTGTGTTTTTTGTAGCAGCAAGAGGGTCTTGGCCTCAGTTCATGGTCCCAAAGGAAGGAAAGGAGACCAAGGATCTATTGATGGCCTTTTTGTATCTTTTTCCTATCACTATTCAACCTGCTATACAAAATTGAAATGAAAACGACCTTCTAAATCACCAAAAGCAACCTATTTGTAACCAAGAAAGAAATTTATCTAACAACAACTAATTCATAAACTGAAACAAAACATATAAATGCAAACAAGAGGAGCTTGGCTGCTTGGATTGGGCCCTAACCCAAGAGCTTCAGCCCTCTGAGATAACTCATTGCTAGCTCGAAGACCTTTTTCGCCTTGGTACGACCTCTGCACATATATCGATGCTACACCTTTATCGCAATCGCTAATCGCTATTTTTCATCTCCACAATCACATTAACACACAAATCCATTTCTTCCGATATGCGATTAACCTTCGGAACTCAAAATATAATAACCGCACCTGTATAATCCTATCGGTTCCAACCAATAAAACTTGCACGACGATCCTCCACCTTCGATCTTCCTCCATCATATCCGACAATTCACAATGATTTCGGGTGAACAATGTGCATGAGGATTAACCGCCCGAAAAGTGGTTTCCTCTCTCCTCTTCGTTGCTACGTGTCGCTTGGCTAGTGGAATCGGGTGCCAACCAGAATTATCACTTACCACTTGTGACCTCGCCTGAAATACCAACTTCTATTGCGAAACCACTTCTTTCACGAATTAAATTTCGCGCTCTTCCTCCATGTGATGACCGTCAATCTATTCCATCAGACGGTTCTAATGGTTCCTTCAGGTTCCGTTTCCGCCAGCGCTTCCAGTTAATATCCACCGTTCAATTCTTAATTCCCTCTATGCTATTTAATCCTAATCGTTTATTTCCTTCGACCTCGTCTCTTGATCTCCAAGATCCAATGACTCTTATGCATCGATGACTCACCTCTTCATTCATCCCTTTGCCTTTACTTTAACTCATTTCTTCAGCGTTTTTTAGTTTCGGGTTTTTCTTCAGGGTTTCGACCTTTCCGCTATTTTGTTGCTCATCTTCCTCTGAGTTTAACCCCGCTAAATCTTAAATCGTTGCCTATCCAAAGCATTACTCTGAATATTCAATTGGATTCAATGACCCATTAGGATTCCTCTGAATCATTTTCCTCCTCTGTGTAGTTCTACATAACTCTGCCTGCAACCTCTGTTACAGACACTACGAATTCACATATAATTCATTCATTAAATACTCATTTCACACATCTATACAGTTCTGGAATAAACCTCTGTATATATAAGTATAAACAAATGATTACATCTCGAGACTCTCTGTCTCTAAGGCCTGATCTTCAATATCAGTGGCCTCTTTTTTTACACTTTTCCCGTAGGCTTACTTTGATACATAGGACTCTATAACTAATTTCCTGGTTTAGATCCTTAATCTACTGAATTAACTCCTAAATGTCCTCTCTAGTTTCTCAAATCATGAAACTACCTTAAGAGTTATAATTGACTTCTAACTCTCTTGTCATTATTAACCACTCATGTTCTCCTTTGTTCGAGAGCATTTACAAAATATCTCACATTATCTAATTAATTCCTATCCTACTCACTCAAAAGCCTAAATATTACATTAATTCAACACTTAGGAATCCAAATTTCTTAAAACACATGACCCCCCTATGTCTGATAAAATACAATGATTTTCTCTTGGATTGAATGCTCCTGCATCAGAAGGCCAAGAAGACAAAGTGTATCGGTTGAGGAAAGATCTTTATGGGCTTAAGCAAGCACCGCGTGCATGGTATAGCAAGATATATGCCTACTTGTTGGACAATGGTTTCGACAAATGTGACGGTGAGCCTACTATCTACATCAAAGAGAGTGATTGTAAGATTCTTATTGTTGTCTTATATGTAGATGATTTGATTTTTACAGGCAGTGATGATTTCCTCATTGTTGATTTCAAACAAGTCATGAAGAGTGAATTTGAAATGACTGACTTGGGATTGTTAAGATATTTTTTGGGCATAGAAGTGAAGCAAACATAAAATGGCATTTTTATCTCTCAAGCAAGTATGTGGCAGATGTTTTGAAGAGGTTTAAAATGCAGAACAACAAGCCCACACCAACTCCAACTATCATGGGGTTGAAGTTGAGCAAAGAAGATTGCAGCAACAATGTCAATCTGGCATTATACAAAAGCATGATAGGCAACTTGATGTATTGGCAAGCAACGAAAAGGAGTCTAAGGTATGTCAACAGGACAAAACAATATGGCATTTTGTACACAACAACAAGTGATTTTAGGCTGGTTGGTTACGCTGACAGTGATTGGGCAAGAAGTGTCGATGACAGAAAGAGCATGTTAGGATATGTTTTCCATTTGGGTTTTAGAGCCATTTCATGGACCTCCAAGAAGCAACCAATAGTGTGACTATCAACAACAAAAGCTAAATATGTTGCAGCAATAGCAACAGCTTGTCAGACAGTTTGGATGAGAAGAATGTTGAGGGATCTTCATCATGATCAACAGGGAACGACAAATATTTTCTGTGACAACACCTCAACAATTGCATCGTCAAAGAATTTTGTCTTTCATAAGAGGACCAAGCATATTGATTCTAAATATCATTTTATTAGAGAGTTGATTGACAATGATGAAATTGTGTTGCAGCACTGCAGGTCACAGGAACAATTTGTTGATATCTTCATAAAGCCATTGGCACATGAAAGTTTTGTTTATCTCAGAATTTTTTTGGAAATTGTCAATGGTGACAATTTTGATTAATGGGAGTTTTGGAAATATTAATCCCAAGCAATGCGTTAAACACCCTGACAGTAGCCATGCTTGTCAGAAGTATTTTTGCAGGTTGCATCTTTGTTTGAAGATGGAAGGACTGAAGCCAAAACAAAAGTACCGCGCGAACCATTGTGCAACACATCACAAAGGCTAAGGAATTTAATGAAGTTTAGTAAATACAAGCAAGCATTTACTGCATGACTATTGCCCATACTCCACAGACACCTGCGCAATTACTGTCCACACTCAACAACAACATCACATTAATTATTTTGCTCTGTCATGTATTAATGTCAAACTGTATGTTGAAAAAAACATGAATGTAAAAGTCATTTTTTGTAAAAGGGAGAAAGAGAGCGAGAGTCTGTGAGGAGAAAATGGTGGAGCAAATTTTGGTGGGCACGTGAAAACAACAGTTAATATGTTTTACTGTGTGTTATTCCACGTAAAGTGTAAACCACTGTCACACTTTGTTTTACTTGGTGAATGAGCCGGAGTCTCATGCCAAAGTATTTTCATGATTTAGAATTCAATCCTAAGTTTTTATTGTGTTGCTCCAACTGTACTCTGTTTTACTCTTTTTTGTCGTGAGTGAATTCTGTGTTTTTTTAAGCCACTGTAATAACTGCGCCAAATCGAGTTGGGTGAAAGCAAGCTTCACGAAACAATTTTACTATGCCTCTCCACGTAAATTCTATTTTTTCTAACAAATAAGAGTATCATTACGATGTCATCAATACAAGTGCGGATATGCGTAGGAGAACGAGCACATTATGCAAATTGTGGAGAAATGAGTTTTTTTCCTTCGTACTCAGCACAATTGTATTGAGGTTATGGAGATAACTCAACTTTGGAGATTCAGGGAAGGTTTGATGTGGCAGTGTCCTGGTCTGCTTGCATGGAACTTGAACACATAACATATTTATTGGTTGTAGTTAAATGAATGAATGAATTATACTTAAACACATAACATATTTATTGATTGTAATTAAATGAATTAATGAATTATATTTTAACATCTACAAGACTAAAAATAGTGACCATCATGTTCTTGTTTTTCACTTTTTTCAATTTAATATTTTTCTTATTTAAATTGATGATGCGCCGACCCAACCTTCTAACAATCTCCTCGCTCAAAATACAATGCGAAGAAACCGATGTTAACATATTCCTATAACTTTATTTGATGTCTCTGGATGCATCACATCCCAAAATGAAATGTTTTTCTAGTTCCACTACCCCAAATGTTTTTTTGACTCCACTACCCCAGACATGCAAAATGTACACACTTGTTCTTTCTGAGCTTCTTTAGGCCTTTTCCACCATCTTTTTTCACACCAAAGTTGATGTGAGTTGGCTCTTAAACCGAAACGCATTAAAAAATTTGAACTCTTGGAAAGCTCGAGTATTGGGATCGAATATGTCTTTACCAAATGCTATCTTGCCTAAGATATTAACCATTTCTCTTGATATTAAGTTTTGTGGGATAAACTCCCCTAGGGTCTTGGGTGAATACCCTAGCAGACTGAAGATTATCTATGCAAAGAAACACACATTCCAGGCAACCATAATGCTACTATAAGCAAACTCTATGACAAGGAGCGTACCTGAGGTCCTACATTTGAGAAGAGCCTCCAAGGGTCCAAACCCTTCTTTGAGTTCCTTTGCTCCTTTGACCTGCAAAACCAACAATTCAAGAAAGTGCAACAGTATATGGACTAAACGTCATAAAGAAACCAACTTCATATTATAAGGAAAGGTAGTTAGTTATGCACTTAAAAAACTGATCACATATGAATCATAACATGAATATCATAACATGAAGAAGATCTATATCAGGAACAAAGACACGTGTTTCTTTTATTATAGACAAATAAATTACAGAAAAGGAACAATTTCACTTGAGTCGTCCTTTCGCAGGCTCAAAGAGGAAGCGTCTCCCAGATTCGTCTAGTCCGAAGCCTTTAACAAACTCCTTCCATGACTTACTCCATGATCTCTCAAGTAGTATGAAATCATCAACACACACAAGGAAACAATGGTTTCCTGTAGGATGGGGGAAGTGTAGGAGGCACAAGGATCTTCAGACCTGGTCAGGGAAATCTCAACATAGCAATATTTCTCTCTCTTCTCTCCTCCCTCTGGCCTTCCCATAGAAGCCTTTTTATACTTTTCCCAAAGTATTTTTTTAGTTGGGAATTCGTTGGGAACAGTTGGGCCACAGGCACTAATAGGTGATCAACAAGTAAAATCCGTGATCTCCGCCCGAAATTAAGTAGATTTTTATTTTTTAAGTGTTTTTATACATATACGCAGGTTGGGTATACACAGACCCGCGTATACACACGTTTAGCTCAGGGCAATGTCACGTATAGGGAAAAAACACTGTTTTTTTAGATTTGGGACCAGATCTGGCAGGAGGGGTTGCCCTAGGCCATGAGTGCAGCTTCACAAACCTCAAGAGTGAGATTTGGAGCTATAACATTAAGACATTGTGCAAAGTGCGAAGGTGTGGAGGAAAATGTATTAGTGTTATTTCACTAGCATTGTTGGTCATAGTGTCAATGTTAATGTGAAAGCACTCATCGATGAAATGTTTGTGGAAACGTGGACCTCGCATTGCCTTGCAACTATTACTCTCGTTTTTCAAACATTTGATTGGACCATAACATGAAGGTCTTATTGTAGCATTTGCATAACATAGTGCCATGTGGATAACTACTCACATGTTTTATGCCATAATTTATGGATATAGTTGAAATATTCATGAATGATTGATAGATAAAAATAAAATCCTTGAAAATAGCTCATGCTTAGGTAAATAATATATTTTTTATGAGTTAATTCCCACCATAATTTAAGCAAGTATTTGCATAAAAAAATGGATAGGAATAAGATGTTAATAAATATACTTACGATGAGTTACTTCCCACTGTTATTTATGTTTCCTCAACACTTATGTAAGACTAAAAATGTAAATGTCTAGTATTACTATTGGTTATTACCCACCAAAATTTATTTATGTTTCCTCAACACTTATGTAGGACTAAAATTGTAAATGTCTATTCTTACTATTGGTTACTACCCACCAAAATTTATGCAAGTCCTTGGCCTAGGCAAGCAATTAATTTATCCATATCACGTTCAATTTATTAGTTCATGTCAAAGCAAGACTATTAGATTCTATTAATTTAGCATTAACCAATGTAGATTAAATTTTTTATACAAATTTTCGTAAAACATAATTTCTAATTTGAGTTGCAAGGGCTAAGTTTCTCTACAACACTTGTTATATCTATTTTATTAACTCTCTACTAGCACATTTTTTTGTTAAATTTTATTTTTTATTTTCATCAATTCTAGCTTGACCATAAACCAAAATGAAACCAAGATATACACATTAAAGAACAAAAATATTGAAACATATTTATTAGTATGAAACTAGTCAATGATTTAAGAAAATTATGAATAGTCATTTTTATGTAATTCTAGATCCTTTGCAAGTCATGTCGAATTATTTTGCAAAATCTCTCAATTAGCATGCTCAAACCTCCTTACCTATAAGTATTTTGAAGACAAGCAATTAATTTCAATTTTCAATGTGGTGTGTTGGATTAAAAAAAATAAAGTTACAAATAATAAAACAAATTTGAACCCGCATTTGTTTTACATAGATTTTTTGGAGGAATCTAATATTTCAAGCAATAATAATATATAAGGTACATGATTTTAAGAAATTCATGATTGTTTAACTAGTCAGGATGGATATCTCTAACAAAAATCCCAAAATTTGAAAGGCCCAAACCTAGTCATTTTCATATTCAATTATGAATTTATGAATGCATAGGAGTCATGGTAATTGTCTATTTGAGATTTCTATTTCCACCCACTAAATAGATCCATTTAATAAAAATTGGGATCTGTCATGAGCATGTTAACATTAAACAAACTGCATGAAAACTCTCAAAATCAAACAAAAAAATATTATGTCACTTTTATTATTTTTATTGAATAACTAAAAGACCCTTAAAGCTAATTATTCTATCCCTGTAGGTTTTTAATATAGCATACAGATAGACCATGGATGAGCACGAGTTTCAACCTTCAAGTTCAGGGTGCATGTTGTGGGATTACATGGTGTGAGTTAGGATAGAGACAACATTTTTCTATCATGCCTAAAGATCCATATTTTGTGTAGTGAATGCACAACTTGTATTTATCTTAGAGTCACACACACACACACGCAAAATAAAAAAGTACAGGTAAATTTGTATCTCACTCATCAAATTGGCAGTTTTACAAATTAAGTAGACATTAGTGATGACGTGTAGATTTTAAAATTTCCAGTATTTGATGGTTAAAAAGACAAAATACAAGTATATACCTGTCAAATTTAACCACAGGGTCTCATACACCAATTTGGTATTTGTCTTGGCGATGAACTTTTTTTTATGTAAATCAGCTTGTTATATTAGATAAAAAATACATATTTTACAAAAAGTCTGCTAGAGCAGACACAGACCTCCTTCTACTTATCGTTGGGCATAGAGGCTACCACTAAACCCCGGAGTGCACCACGCAAGGTGGCAGAGGAATGGGGTTCATAAAAAATTGACATTTCTTCTATCCAGTTCCATACAGGTCTGAGGGCAGCAGAAGAGGATCCCATAACTAAAACCGACTAAAACACAACATACATGAAAATTAAGAAAAACAACAAGAAAACATTCATGACAGACTGCTGAGACTCAATAGGTGTCTAGAACTATGTAATTTTTGGAGGTTCCCTATGCTGGCGACGCCTTGGCCTAACATGCCTGAGATGGCGAGGGAAGAGTGCTCTGGTGATCGCTTTTGTGCCCCTCCGGAGTTTCCCCTGCATTCTGGGCATCCTGATTGATGGTGTGCCTCAGAAGACTGATGAGAACAGAGAGTTTTTTCGAAACCGTATCGAATTGCTATTCGAGGCTGCTGATTTTGAATTCCAATCCTTCCAGAATGGCCATGTGTTCCTCATTTGTAACCGCGATTATTTGCTGGGCTTGCCGCACTTGGTTGGCATAATCCCCTTGCATGCTGATGGCCTTAGCCAGCATAGTCTTCATTCTCCACATTTCAGTCTGTGTTCTCACAAATTGCGTAGCTCACGTGGTAACCGTGCCGGGGTCCTGCACCCAGTCCATGTCCTTTTCCACCTCCTGCGGTTCCAAATTCTTCTCCTCTTCACTAACGATGGCCTCTAACTCTTCAATCTTCCGCTTCTCCTTTTGAGAAGTTCGAGTCTCATACACTGCTCTGGCTCTTTTTAATTCACGATCTACCGAGGCATTCCTGCTCCCCTCACTGCCATAGTCCCACCTGCACCTAACTAATCGCCCTGCGCACTGAGGATATGGGATACGATAATCCTCTTGCCGCTTGAAGAAATGGTGACCTTTCTGATGCCCGGGTTGACCTTTAAATAGATGAAGCTGCAAGAGAAATCGGAAAAAATTTAGCCACTACCCTGTTGCTTGCCTCTCATATCATCATTATTTCTTGTTGATGGGTTGTGTTTCCAGTGATGATCTGACGCTCTACCTCTGCGATCACCTTTCCTGATCTTTTCTGTATCTCTCCAGGTGTCTCATCTCCTGTAATGGCATCGGCGGCGATCTCCTTTCGTGGTCATAGTTCTGTTGAGTCTTACCTTCTCCTGCTTGAGCATTGAATGCTCCTGTCCAGTCCATTCTTCATACTCCTACAATCCTTTAATACTCTCATCAGCACACACGATTATCATCATCATATCGTTATGCTCGCGTCGAACCCCGCCCGCTCGATCCTATCTTTCACTCATCAAATCCTGCCTCGAGAGCAGGGTACATTTATTTTTTAATTCCGGGAAGCTGACGTCCTGCCAACAACTGTCCCAAATCTTGGTGGGGTTCTCTATTCCGACGTTTTCCAAGTGGCCTACTACAGTGTTGGCCTTGCGGCGTACTGCCTGAAAGACTAAACCTTTCAGCCACCCTAAGTGTTCTGTTATGTTCTTTGTCACTTTTTCCAATCGCCAGTGTTGCATTACCTTACTTGCCTTTGCTCCCGCATACATTCTTCTGGCTGCTATGATGGAAATCTGGGAATCCCCCTCAATTACTACAGCTCCCGCTTGTAAATTTCTCAAAATTCTGAGGCCCTGTTCCATTGCTGTAAATTCCATCTCATTATTTGTCCCTTCCCCTAAGGCCCTGCTGTAGATATGTATAATTTCCCCTTCGTTGTTCCTTATGATGCCTCCAATGCCAGCGAGACCAGGATTTCCTCTCGATGCAACATCGAAGTTCAGCTTGAGGAAGCCAGTTGGGGGTTGCTTCCAGATGCTTGGAGTGGTTTTGAGCTCATGTTGGTGACTCACTGCTGCAATCTCTGCTCCCCTATCCAAGTTAAATATTTTCAATATTCGTAAGTCACTATTCGAAGCTTTGTCATTTTGTTCTGTTTTGCATTTAACCATAACCAATTGTTTTATATTTTGTTTGATAATCTCGAAAGAATGGGTGATGTTCCTAGTTTCGTTAAGAAATACCCTCCTGTTTCTTTCTTTCCATATTGTCCAGGTTATGAACCCTGGTATTATGAACCAGGTTATGAACTCATTAATAAAAACATAAATAAATAATAATAAAATTAAAATAAACAAAATTGTTGAAAAAATTAATGATTATGATGATGATGATGATGATGATTAATATCTAGGGAGACTATAATTGGTTTATCACGCCTTGAAAAGTAAAGTTTATTTAAACTCTTTTATAATTTTATTTCTATGTTGAAAAAATAATGACAAAATCATTCCAATATTACCATAATTTTAATGACTTGTTCCAAAAGTTAGTATTGTAACAAATATTTTGAAATTAAGTTCTAAATTGAATGTACCCAGGGCACTCCAGTAGAACATGTATTTTCATCTTCAACCATCGTAGCATCATAAAGGTGATATTTTGAAATCGAGTTCTAAAATGGATGTATGAATTGAATTCTACATTGGATGTACATGGGGAACTATAGGAGAAAGTGTCTTACATCTTCAACCCTCTTTAGTCACAAATATGAAAAAGTCTTGCATCCCACAATGTTTTTGGAATTGTCCAATGCCCATTTTCGTCATGTAGTTCATAGGAGTTCATTCGTATTTTAACAACATTGGTTTTATTCTTTGTACTAGTCATAACTAAAAATAATTTTGATCTTCTAGATTGGGGTTAACCACCTCCTTATAGTATGCTAGCTTTCTTTTTATTTCTAATTATTTATTGCACCACAAACTCACTTTAGATTTAAATGAGATAATGTTTTTAATATTGTCAATATCCTCTTAGATGTCATCTTCCCATATTCCCTAATGTTTTCGTGAAGACTTGGCATCTTGATGCTATCCTCACTTGAGTTGTTGGTGGTTATGGCTAGAGTTGGAAGCAATTTTAAGGAGCCTCTTGTCATCCATTGCTCGCTTCTATGAGGGGGATAGGATAATGTGTATTACTTTTAATATTAAGATTATAAGTTCTAAAATTATTTTAAATTTAGTCTATCCTTTTCCAAGATTCTCTAGAGATACTGCATCCCCAAACTTCACATCAATATCAAATAACAAGAGTGAGAAGAGTACTAGTTAGGAGTATTTTTATATCCCACAACCAAAGGTCTACTATATATAAATAAAAATATTTTTGAAAATTTGATGAAGTTTGTAAATAACAAAAAAATGGAGAAAAATAATGAATTATGAAGAAAAGATCTTCAGAAATTATTTTTGTTAATTAAAGGCCTTCTATTAAAAAGAGAATGATTAGATATAGTCTAGCCCCCTATGTGCCTTTGGTTTTCCAACTATGGAAACCAGACTAGTGGCAATACATGGGGTTGCTTTCTAAAACAATATATCATTGCCAAAATCATCCTAAGTCCTCAAAAAGCTTATAGTGTCTTGGCTTAGCAACCACTAAAACTAACCACACTACTAAATAAATATAAACAACCATAGTAGGTGGAGACAAACTATTAAAGTAAACATAAAGTACAAAAATCATCATGCAAAGACTAGGAGGAGGCAGAAACATCAGTATCGATATGCACTAGTTCACCTAGGCTTTCTGGAGGAGTAAGGCCTTTTCTATACAATAAAATTTCTTTGATCCTAGCCAAATGATTGTCCATGGCTTTGAATTCCAGTTGAAGCTCTTCCATCATCACGAGGATTTCATCTTTAGCATCATTTCATTCGAGAAACACCCTTCCCAAGAGCGTTTTTTTATTTTCAATAAAGGCCTAAGGCATGCATTTACTGATTATGACATCCATGAGTATGGTCAGTGTCTGGCACCCAATCAATGATTATTTTTATGATCTTCGAATTAGAGTGGCAATCATGCTTAATAATGATATTTTCCTTAGTTTCCCGAAAATCTTGTTGAATTTTTTGTGGGATCTTCATGCAGAAAAGACAAATTGAGAACTAAGCTCAAGCTAATACCCTCGAGATCTTAGGGGAAACATGAATACAAGCTCTCTACTTGGGTGTGATAACAAGTTAGCTGGAAAAAAAAGTGCAATGCAGATGAAGAAAGAAGGTTGAACCATGGACTTGCACTAGGAAATCTCTAAGATTTCAATGATGAACAACCAATCTCTGAAATTGATGAACCCAGTCACCATGCGAAACCAAAACAATAACTTCATGAATTGAGGTTGAGTAAGGAGACCCACACAACCACCTTTTCCACCCACCCCTCACCTTTCAAGACTAAAGACACACTAAAACAGACAACCCCTACAGAATCTTCTAAGACAGGGCCAAGAAACCAACAAGACTTTTGTTGCCAACCACCAAGCGAAACAGAGCAAACCACCCTTCACAAAATCTTACTATCTTGTGAGGCTGAAGAAAACCATCAGAATTCACATCCCCAAATGAGTTTTTTTTTGGGAAAGAGCCACAAAACCAACAATTTATTCCCTTCCTACCACAAACCACCAAATGAAACATAACTAAAACGACTCAAAAGGTGTCTATAAACTGGGCCCATTCAATAAATAAATTCTTAACAGAGTGAAAGGGAGAGAAAAAACCAAGAAGAAGCCAAAACTGAGAGAATGGATGCAAGCTAGGGTGTCGTGTGTTGAGAAACCAAGTGCAATGTAGTCTAGAAGCTTAATTTATCTTCTTGATAATTACTTGTGAATATTAAATGTATTCTTAATCTTTGTTATGTCTTCTTCATCAAGCAATTATACAACTGTTCAGTCTTTCAAGAAAATATAGAGATCACAGTGAGACAAGAGACACCCGAAATTAAGTTAATAACTAGGGAAAAACCCACAAGGGGAAAACCCAACAATCCTTTCCTTATAGAATCAGATAAAAATGAGAGATATCCAAGACAAGACCAATACCAAACTTCCACCAAGATACCAAGTCAAACCCTCCTCCAAGTCACCTCCAAAAGTCAAAGTCAACATTGGTCAAACTCCTTCAAATCGGGTCAAAGTTTTGAAATTTATACCTGCAACTACCTTAGAATTTTTGGCCTCTTCCATAGAAAAACATACCTCCACATGTGTTAACTGCAGTAATCAAAGATTCAATCAATGAGGGGAATATTCTTCTAGTTTTGACTTTCTTTCTCTCTCCTTTGACTCAGCTTCTTCTCTCCTTCACTTGGTTCAAAAATTATTCTTGTGATGATGAGTGAAAGTATTCCAAATAGGTCGAACTATATCTTATATACAGTTGTTTAGGAGGGTCGAATAGGTGTCACTTTTGAGGTTTGGGCCCACTTGTCCAAGGAGGGTTGGCTTGGTCATCTTGTGGACTTATGACTCAAAATAAAATTCAAATTTTCTTTCTTGTATATGTCCAAATGGCGCATGGCTCAAATAAATTTTATTTTGACTCTTAGAAATGAAGAACTTGCTTAACAAAATATAATGAATATGATAAACACATCAATGATAAATTTACATTATGAACATTATGAAGACCGAACCTTGTCGCAACTTCAACACTCCCTCTTAACTAGGGAGATATTCATAATGACTCATTGAGATAATCTTAAGTTGAAATATTCATATAAGAAAGGATCCAGATTGATAAGCATCGTCATAAACGTCATCATGACCAACATTGTCAAACTACCAAGGCCTTGACAAGTAAGCTCTATCTCTCCACTAGATTAGAGCACAATGTTGGGAGGCATTTGATAGGACACCACACAATCACCTCTCTGAGGCACATACTCCACCTAGTTTCACCAAAGTATGTCCTTCACAAGACCATTTCCTAATCCGTTGTCACAATACTTGACACAAGGAAATGTTGTTCCATTAGACCATTCTTATACCGGGTCAATGTACTTGAATTAGGCGATTAGTTCTAATTGGTCACAGTACATGAATCAATAATGCCATTCCATTATGCTTATCCAATCTACCATTCTCCCTATCCATGTTCATGTGCTTGACTTATGGTTGTTAGTCCTCGACATAGTACATGACACATGGAGAACTAGGTGTCCATCCTCACTCCCTCTTAATTTGGGAGGAGTTATTTACAAGCCGAAGCTCGTCTTGAAAATTCTCATGCTTTCCCTTAGGAAGGGACTTCATGAATACATCAACTACCTGTTCATTAGTGGAGATATATTGTAGCTTCACATCTCCATCCAACATATATCATATCTCGAATCATAATGTTCTTCTACCTTTCGGGTTCTATGACAATCTTCATACAACTTTGATCAATACAAATTATCATAGTCGAATGTCATCAAATAGTCCATCAAACATTTTATGGAGCCAAATTGCTTCACAACTAATTATACAAACTTCCATATCTTCTTCCTTCGCAATGCAACAAAATATTTCTTCATGCTCTACTAAGAAACCATACCAAATCCCAAGAAAAACCAACCATCAATAGTATTTTTATTCATCATCAGCACTACCAAACTAATCAATAGTATTTTTATTCATCATCAACACTACCAACCTAATCAATATATCCCTGAATAAAATGTATTAGGGAATCAATTAACTATTGGTATGATGATGGATCAATAGTATCAGAACTCTCCAACTTTTGTTAAAGGGGTGTTACCATAGGTCTATAATCTGTCATTCGACCTTCTGAAGGATCTTGATCACAAGATTCTCTTAGTTTTCTGCCAAACCTCAAGTAGTAGTGTATCATCCAAGATCCTTTATGTCAAATTCTGCCTACAACTCCCTTTGAAGACAATATCTCTAATTCTTGAGTTCTTCTTGAATCATTCAATTGATTCCAAAATACGAGGTCTTCTTTAATCAGAAGACTCTGTTTACATGTCTTTCAAGAATATGGAGTAACTTTTCCAACTGAGGCAAGTGTCTTATTATGAACTTCTTCCTTTTACTAGGAGAACCTTCTCAAGTCTTACTCCCATGCTACCATCTAATGCTAATTGTTGAGTGCATACTTCAAACTGTCTGCTCCTTCTGTAGAATATTCTTTGTTATGTCCTTCCAATTCTCTCATATAATTATCAAAGTCTATTCTTATATTTAAGAAAAAAATGATTCCTGAAATGCTTTGCACTAATCATCGTAGTATTACTGGTTGATTCTATGATGTGTAAGTTCAAATCAACTTTACAGAATCTGAAGTGAATGTTGATTCTTTTTGGCTGGAGGAATCTCTATTATTCTACAAGTTATATATTGACTTCCACTAACAAACTTCTTGAATCTCTCTCTTTGTTATTCTCTTTAAGAGTATATACTGCCATCTTGTAGTCCTTACTTCTTAGAGAAAAATGCTAGCTTCCTCTGGGTCTTCATGATGAAATTTTGAAAGAACGAGTCTTTCTACATTATGTGGGAATACCTTTTGGTATCCACTTATGCAACTGAGTGTTTCTTCTAGAGTTTTGGGAAGAATTCTATGTAGACAATGGTTAATGAGGCTCCTCTTTTGACTTCAATGAATCAATTCTTTCTAACTACGTCATTGTATATGACTAAGAACTCCCTCTTAATTTCAATCTCAAAAAATACTTACAAGTTTATACAATTCACGAATCTCGATAGTCCTCTATGATATCCCCCATAGATCATATAACTATCTTGCCATTAATAAATATTATTCTATTTGTCATCTTCTAAACAATAAATAGAAATCAAACTTAACTACAAACTTGGTACAAAAGTGGATTGTAGAGCTATGTACACCAGTCATATTCTTCCTTATCTTTAATAGTAGAGATCCTTTTTTTCTTCGACCTTGGGTTTCTTCAGAGCTTCTTCATATTCAGTTATTAATGCTTCATGTCTTTCCTTCCTCTTATTGTTCTTAGGGTTCTTGGGAAAATCTCTCTTGAAATTTCCATATTCATGGAAAGCATAACATTGAAGTTTGGACATATCCTTATTTCTATGGGACTTGTTACCTTCACTTTTGTGTTGAGATCCAAATTTATTATTTCCAAACTTCCTTCTTGATCTAGCTACAAAGCTTGAGAATCTTCATTATTAGGTTGAGTATCATCTTCAACCTTAAGTCTTGATTCTTATATAATACATGCAACCCATAATTCTTCAAAAGTTGGAGTTTCCTTTCTAGCATAAATGCCTCCAGCAAAACCGTCCCAAGCTGGAGGTAAAGAAATTGTTACAAAGGCGATCAATTCAAAGTTAGATATAGTTTCACCAAGCCCCTGAAGTTGATCTTCGCTTTTTTATATCTTCATAAAGTATGAGGTCATGCTCTCTTCCTTTTCCATCCTTGTTCCATAAAGCTGAATTCTTAGTGATATTTTTTGACCAGTTGTGTTGATGGAGTATAATGTTTACCAAAGTGTCATAAACTTCCTTCACTATAGAAAAAATTGAAACAAAAGAAATGAGATGGTCTTTGATGGACTCAAAGAGAATCCATTGAGCTCTAATTTCTCCCTTTATGTACTTGGCCACTTCTTGAGCATTGTTTTTATCTGGTGGTGGAATATTTCCTTCTACATATTGCATGACTTCATTTTTTGTAAGAACTAAATCAATCCTCTTTTTCCAAGCTTTGAAATTGGATGCTCCATCAATCTTATTGCCTTCCTTGCAGATATATGCCATTTGATTTGAAGTATTAGACATATATAATAGATGAGTACTTACTTGAGTGAGATAGAGCTGCTAAAAAGGTGTCTTCAATCAAGTATACAACAAGTTATGATCTTCAAGCTTCCTTCCTTCACCGTAGCTCTGATACCATGTTGAGAAGCCAAGTGCAGTGTAGTCTAGACACTTAATTTCTCCTCTTGATAATTATTTGTGAATACTAGATGCATTCTTATTATTTCTCATGTCTTCTTCATCAAGCAATTATACAATTGTTCAATCTTTCAAGAAAATATAGATATCACAATGAGACAAGAGACACCAAAAATTAGGTTAGTATCTATGGGAAAACCCACAAGGGGAAAACCCAACAACCCTTTACTTATAGAATCATATCAAAATGAGAGATATCCAAGCCAATACCAAAACCAAACTGCCACAAAGATACCAAATCAAACACTCCTCCAAGTCACCTCCAAAAGTTAAAGTCAACGCTGGTCAAACTCCTTCAAATCTAGTCAAACTTCTGAAATTCAAACCTGTAACAGGGGACCGAAATTCGGCCTGCAACTACCTCAGAATTTTCGACCTCTTCCAAAGAAAAACCTACCTCCACACGTGCAAACTATGTAGTCAAAGTTTCAGTCAACAAGGGGAATATTCTTCTAGTTTTGACTCGACTTCTTCTCTCCCTCGCTTGGTTAGAAATGCTTCTTGTGATGATGAGTGAATATATTCCAAGTAGGTCGAATTGTCTCTTATATATAATTTTTTTAAAGGGCCGAATAGGTGTCACTTAGGAGGGCTAGGTCAACTTATCCAAGGAGGGTCGACTTGGCTATCTTGTGGACTTATGACTCAAAATAAAATCCAAATTTTCTTTCGTGTAAATGTCCAAATGGGACATGACTCAAATAATTTTTATTTTGACTCAAAACAAATTTCTTTTGACTCTTAGCATGAAGAACATGCTCAATAAAATATAATAAATATCATAAATACATCAATGATAAATTTTCATAATGAACATTATGAAGATCAAATCTAGTTACAACTTAAACACCCTCGTCCCTCACTCAGACTACTCTTAATCAAATTCCAACACTACTAGTAGGCCCACTTAAAGATACAAATCCCAACTATAAAAACAACAACATAGAAGAGTGGAGAGTTCATATGACTCAACTTTAGTGGATGGAAGTTAATAATCTAAGGAGTCACCACCATTATGTAACAAAGTGGATTGCCTTTATGAAGCCTTCTAAATCTTGTCACCATTGTTGCATATCTCTTATCGCATGCAAGAGCTTCCCCATCCAAATTAAGAGCCATTAAATTGGTTGATGGGTGTACCTCCATTTCCTTACATGTGGCATTCATTACTAAGGGTGGCGAGAATGTCCCACTCGACTAGTGCTTGAGGTGACTGCGACTATCCCACCCTCACATCCCCTCTCTTCCCTAATCACCCCATTTGTGGTAGAATATCTTTAGAATTGCTAAAATTAATAAAAATAATTTTTGATTGATCTAAGGCGATTCTTAGATGTTTTATTGATATTTCATAAATAAAAACAATTTCTCAAAACTCTTTTTTAGAGGTTTTATTGATATTTGATAAATAATAACATCTTTTTTTAGAAAGAGAAGTATATTGTTGTTAAGAAAATCAATATTTGATTCATTGATGGATTTAGTTTTGTATAGATCATTATAATAGCCCTCAAACATCTCCTAAAGTGGATCCAATTAATGGAATGATTGATCATCCTAGCATTATTTGAAATCTCCCTCGATCATAGTTTTATTAAAACACTTCTTCATTCAGTTCAACAACTTGAAGACTATGCTTCCCTCCTTGGATTGAAAAAATGTTGGTGGAGATTAGTGAGATCCAATTGGCCTTAAAAGAGAATAGAGCCAATTTTGATGATGACGATCAAGAGTGATTTGTTGATACTTCTCGCTTGAATTTGCATAATTTTCTTGGCCAAAATTAGGACCCCTAGTATATGTCATTCTTTTTCATCTTTGAATAGGCATTAAATACCACTTTCTCCCTCATCGGGGACATTGATTTTGTTTTTCACAAGGTTTCACATGCATAGAATAAGTGTATATTTACTACATTCATGGTCCCCTTCTTAATGAACTATGTTTGAGTTCCTAATCAAATTTGATTTTGAAGGTAAAAGTTCATTCCATGCATTCTTTAACAAGCTATGACATTTTGATTTATTCATGGGAAATGATCCTAGAGAATAGTTTCCGATGATATTTTTGCTATACGCGACTTGTTCATTTTCTCCTTCTAATTCAGTTACTATGTACTTTTGATGTTTCTATCAATCAAACCTTATTTGATTTGGCTTTTCATTATAGGGAAGCCACATGTGAGACCAATCAGTTGAAAAATAACCATGAAGATTTTATGACTAGTCTCTACTAAGGATTAAACCATAGAACTCGGGAATGTCAGCTACAAGTATGTCAATGACTTGGCAAGAATTAGAGATATTGTCTTCAAAGGGAGTTGTAGGCAGAATTTGACATAAAGGATCTTGGATGGATACACAACTACTTGAGGTTTGGTAGAAAACTAAGAGAATCTTGTGATAAAGATCCTTCAAAAGGTCGAATGACAGATTATAGACCTATGGTAACACCCCTTTAACAAAAGTTGGAGAGTTATGATATTATTGATCCATCATTGTACCAATAGTTAATTGATTCCCTAATACTTTTTATTCAAGGATATATTGATTAATTTGGTAGTGTTGATGATGAATAAAAATACTATTGATTAGGTTGGTAGTGCCGATGATGAATAAAAATACTATTGATGGTTGGTTTTGCTTGGGATTTGGTATGGTTTCTTAGTAGAGCATGAAGAAATATTTTGTTGCATTGCAAAGGAAGAAGATATGGAAGTTTGTACAATTAGTAGTGAAGCAATTTGGCTCCATAAAATGTTTGATGGACTATTTGATGACATTTGACTATGATAATTTGTATTGATCAAAGTTGTATGAAGATTGTCATAGAACCCGAAAGGTAGAAGAACATTATGATTCGAGATATGATATATGCTGGATGGAGACATGAAGCTACAATATATCTCCACTAATGAACAGGTAGTCGATGTATTGACAAAGTCCCTTCCTAAGGGAAAGCATGAGAATTTTTGAGACAAGCTTGGGCTTGTAAATAACTCCTCCCAAATTAAGAGGGAGTGAGGATGGACACCTAGTTCTCCATGTGTCATGTACTATGTCGAGGAATAACAACCATAAGTCAAGCACATGAACATGGATAGGGAGAACGGTAGATTGGATAAGCATAATGGAATGGCACTATTGATTCATGTACTGTGACCAATTAGAACTAATCGCCTAATTCAAGTACATTGACCCGGTATAAGAATGGTCTAATGGAACAACATTTCCTTGTGTCAAGTATTGTGACATTGGATTAGGAAATGGTCCTGTGAAGGACATACTTCGGTGAAACTGGGTGGAGTATGTGCCTCAGAGAGGTGATTGTGTGGTGTCCTATCAAATTCCTCCCAACATTGTGCTCTAATCTAGTGGAGAGATAGAGCTTACTTGTCAAGGCCTTGGTAGTTTGACAATGTTGGTCATGATGACGTTTATGACGATGCTTATCAATCTGGATCCTTTCTTATATGAATATTTCAACTTAAGATTATCTCAATGAGTCATTATGAATATCTCCCTAGTTAAGAGGGAGTGTTGAAGTTGCGACAAGGTTCGGTCTTCATAATGTTCATAATCTAAATTTATCATTGATGTGTTTATCACATTCATTATATTTTTTTAAGCAATTTCTTCATTTCTAAGAGTCAAAATAAAATTTATCTGAGCCATGTGCCATTTGGACATTTACAAGAAAGAAATTTGAATTTTATTTTGAGTCATAAGTCTACAAGATGACCAAGCCGACCCTCCTTGGACAAGTGGCCCCAAACCTCAAAAGTGAAACCTATTCGACCCTCCTAAATAACTGTATATAAGAGATAGTTCGACCTATTTGGAATAATTTCACTCATCATCACAAGAATAATTTTTTAACCAAGTGAAGGAGAGAAGAAGTTGAGTCAAAGGAGAGAGAAAGAAAGTCAAAACTAGGAGAATATTCCCCTCATTGATTAAATCTTTGATTACTGCAGTTAACACATGTGGAGGTATGTTTTTCTATGGAAGAGGCCAAAAATTCTAAGGTAGTTTCAGGTATAAATTTCAAAAGTTTGACCAGATTTGAAGGAGTTTGACCAATGTTGACTTTGACTTTTGGAGGTGACTTGGAGGAGGGTTTGACTTGGTATCTTGGTGGAAGTTTGGTATTGATCTTGTCTTGGATATCTCTCATTTTTTTCTGATTCTATAAGGAAAGGATTGTTGGGTTTTCCCTTGTGGGTTTTTCCCTAGCTATTAACTTAATTTCGGGTGTCTCTTGTCTCATTGTGATCTCTATATTTTCTTGAAAGATTGAACAGTTGTATAATTTCTTGATGAAGAAGACATAACAAATATTAAGAATACATTTAATATTCACAAGTAATTATCAAGAAGATAAATTAAGTTTCTAGACTACATTGCACTTGGTTTCTCAACACACGACACCCTAGCTTGCATCCATTCTCTCAGTTTTGGCTTCTTCTTGGTTTTTTCTCTCCCTTTCACTCTGTTAAGAATTTATTTATTGAGTGGGCCCAGTTTATAGACACCTTTTGAGTCGTTTTAGTTATGTTTCATTTGGTGGTTTGTGGTAGGAAGGGAATAAATTGTTGGTTTTGTGGCTCTTTCCCAGAAAAAACTCATTTGGGGATGTGAGTTCTGATGATTTTCTTCTGTCTCATGAGATAGTAAGCTTTTGTGAAGGGTGGTTTGCTCTGTTTTGCTTGGTGGTTGGCAACAAAATTCTTGGTGGTTTCTTGGCCCTGTCTTAGAGAAGATTCTTTAAGGGTTGTCCGTTTTAGTGTGTTTTTAGTCTCGAAAGGTGAGGGGTGGGTGGAAAAGGTGGTCGTGTGGGTCTCCTTACTCAACCTCAATTCATGAAGCTATTGTTTTGGTTTCGCATGGTGACTGGGTTCATCAATTTCAGAGATTGGTTATTCATCATTGAAATCTTAGAGATTTCCTAGTGCAAGTCCATGTTTCAACATTCTTTCTTCATCTGCATTGCACTTTTTTTTTTTCCAGCTAACTTGTTATCACACCCAAGTAGAGAGCTTGGTCTTAGAGGGGAGCTTGTATTCATGTTTCCCCTAAGATCTCATGAGGCCGAAGAAAACCATCAGAATTCACATCCCCAAATGAGTTTTTTTTTTGGAAAGAGCCACAAAAACAACAATTTATTCCCTTCCTACCACGAACCACCAAATGAAACATAACTAAAACGACTCAAAACGTGTCTATAAATTGGGCCCATTTAATAAATAAATTCTTAACAGAGTGAAAGGGAGAGAAAAAACCAAGAAGAAGCCAAAACTGAGAGAATGGATGCAAGCGAGGGTGTTGTGTGTTGAAAAACCAAGTGCAATGTACTCTAGAAACTTAATTTATCTTCTTGATAATTACTTGTGAATATTAAATGTATTCTTAATCTTTTTTATGTCTTCTTCATGAAGCAATTATACAACCATTCAATCTTTCAAGAAAATATAGAGATCACAATGAGACAAGAGACACCTGAAATTAAGTTAATAGCTAGGGAAAAACCCACAAGGGGAAACCCAACAATCCTTTCCTTATAGAATTAGATAAATATGAGAGATTTCCAAGACAAGACCAATACCAAACTTCAACCAAGATACCAAGTCAAACCCTCCTCCAAGTCACCTCCAAAAGTCAAAGTCAACATTGGTCAAACTCCTTCAAATCTGGTCAAACTTTTGAAATTTATACCTGCAACTACCTTAGAATTTTTGGCCTCTTCCATAAAAAAACATACCTCCACATGTGTTAACTGCAGTAATCAAAGATTCAATCAATGAGGGGAATATTATTCTAGTTTTGACTTTCTTTCTCTCTCCTTTGACTCAGCTTCTTCTCTCCTTCACTTGGTTCAAATATTATTCTTGTGATGATGAGTGAAAGTATTCCAAGTAGATCGAACTATCTCTTATATACATTTGTTTAGGAGGGTAGAATAGGTGTCACTTTTGAGGTTTGGGGCCACTTGTCCAAGGAGGGTCGGCTTGGTCATCTTGTGGACTTATGACTCAAAATAAAATTCAAATTTTCTTTCTTGTAAATGTCCAAATGGTGCATGGCTCAAATAAATTTTATTTTGACTCTTAGAAATGAAGAACTTGCTTAACAAAATATAATGAATATGATAAACACATCAATGATAAATTTACATTATGAACATTATGAAGACCGAACCTTGTCGCAACTTCAACACTCCCTCTTAACTAGGGAGATATTCATAATGACGCATTGAGATAATCTTAAGTTGAAATATTCATATAAGAAAGGATCCAGATTGATAAGCATCGTCATAAACATCATCATGACCAACATTGTCAAACTACCAAGGCCTTGACAAGTAAGCTCTATCTCTCCACTAGATTAGAGCACAATGTTGGGAGGCATTTGATAGAACACCACACAATCACCTCTTCGAGGCACATACTCCACCTAGTTTCACCAAAGTATGTCCTTCACAGGACCATTTCCTAATCCGATGTCACAATACTTGACACAAGGAAATGTTGTTCCATTAGACCATTCTTATACCGGGTCAATGTACTTGAATTAGGCGATTAGTTCTAATTGGTCATAGTACATGAATCAATAATGCCATTCCATTATGCTTATCCAATCTACCGTCCTCCCTATCCATGTTCATGTGCTTGACTTATGGTTGTTTGTCCTCGACATAGTACATGACACATGGAGAACTAGGTGTCCATCCTCACTCCCTCTTAATTTGGGAGGAGTTATTTACAAGCCCAAGCTTGTCTAAAAAATTCTCATGCTTTCCCTTAGGAAGGGACTTCGTCAATACATCAACTACCTGTTCATTAGTGGAGATATATTGTAGCTTCATGTCTCCATCCAGCATATATCATATCTCAAATCATAATGTTCTTCTACCTTTCGGGTTCTATGACAATCTTCATACAACTTTGATCAATACAAATTATCATAGTCGAATGTCATCAAATAGTCCATCAAATATTTTATGGAGCCAAATTGCTTCACAACTAATTGTACAAACTTCCATATCTTCTTCCTTCGCAATGCAACAAAATATTTCTTCATGCTCTACTAAGAAACCATACCAAATCCCAAGCAAAACCAACCATCAATAGTATTTTTATTCATCATCAGCACTACCAACCTAATCAATAGTATTTTTATTCATCATCAACACTACCAACCTAATCAATATATCCTTGAATAAAATGTATTAGGGAATCAATTAACTATTGGTACAATGATGGATCAATAATATCAGAACTCTCCAACTTTTGTTAAAGTGGTGTTACCATAGGTCTATAATCTATCATTCGACCTTCAGAAGGATCTTGATCACAAGATTCTCTTAGTTTTCTACCAAACCTCAAGTAGTTGTGTATCCGTCCAAGATCCTTTATGTCAAATTCTGCCTACAACTCCCTTTGAAGACAATATCTCTAATTCTTGCCAAGTCATTGACATACTTGTAGCTAACATTCCCGAGTTCTATGGCTTAATCCTTGGTAGAGACTGGTCATAAAAACTTCATGGTTATTTTTCAACTGATTGGTCTCGCATGTGGCTTCCATATAATGAAAAGCCAAATCAAATAAGGGTTGATTGCTAGAAACATCAAAAGTACATAGTAAATGAATTAGAAGGAGAAAATGAACCAGTCACGTATAGCAACAATATCATCGGAAACTATTCTCTAGGATCATTTCTAGGGAATTTCAATGCTCACACTTCACCTTTCTTAGAAAACTCTGTTGTCTCTCAAGTTGAAATTTTTTCCGAAACAGACACTTGTGGCATTTATGGTGAAACAATTTGAAGCATTGAGGTAGTGATCATGTTTGATGACTCTGATTTAAATGTCATTATGCAATATCACCACCTCAAATAAGATCAATAATGCATACCATGGAGTCATCAAACATGATAAACGCCTACACGCTTTAATCCTACTTCATCGTCAATTCCACGAGACTGTATTTCTACCAAGGTTTAACTGCAATACATTCATAACATAATCAACTATGAGTACAACTTTATTGTTAATCTCTGGACTTAACATCTTTGAGAAGGAAGGTGTTAGTTCAAACTTCGAGCAAAAAATGGCTAGTGAATCCACAAGATAGACTTAGAAATGGAATAAGTGATTTGAAGATGCTTTGCTTGTTTGCGAAAAAGACACTCCAGACTGGTAGGACAAGGTAGCCTCGATGGTGGAAAACAAATCCCCTAAAGAGGTAAATGCATATTACAATATTCTTATTGAAGATATTAAACGAATTGATGCACAACTGATGCCTATTCCCAATTACAAGTCACCATATTCAAAAATCAGAGAAAGTTTTGTACAAGGAGCTTGTAGGTAAAGGGAAAGGGCAAAGTGCAAATATGCATGATCTTCACATCACATTCAATCACACGGAAGAAGTAGTGGCGATCGTAATCAATAAATGGCCCAAAGATTGAAAGTTGAGTGGCTCTTTCACAATGGCTCTTCACTTCAATTTCCTATGAATAGTAACATGCAGAAGGAGAAGCCTCAACTATCAATTGCTTTTAGATGAAGCATATTTAGAAGAATATCAAATCGGGAAAATTGGTTAAAATCTCAACATGGGTTCATCCACGCGAGTGTAAAATAAGGAGCATTCAACTATTTCTTTTTAATATGTTGTTTATAAAATATTTGTTAATATATGTTTCCTTGTTACTAATAAACATAACATTACAATTTTTAAAAACCAATTAATAATTGTTGTAAAAAATATTTGAATTTTCTAAATATATTATCTTATCTTATCTTATCTTATCTATAGGTGAGTAACAACTATCCACATTGATTTATATGATGTAGATTTTGCAATATAACCCTTTTATTTTAGTTTAATAAAAA
>APFE031405156.1:2001-12068 GCA_000404065.3 Pinus taeda | reverse complement strand
AACCATCCAAAAATGAAAAGTACTTTTTGCCTGCTAGAGTATCTAATACCTGATTGATAAAGGGTAAAGGAAAGTGATCCTTCAAAGTTGCTTTATTCAATTCCCTGTAATCAATGCATACCCTCCATTTACCATTCTTTTTAGGTACTATAACCAAAGGAGAAACCCATCGGCTATCTGAAATTGGATAAATGAAGTTTACAATGAGTAGTTTTTGGAGCTCTTCTTTCACTATCTCCCTAATGTTTGGATTCATCCTTCTCTGAGGTTGTCTAATTGGTCTACTATTTTCCTCGATGTAAATGTGATGAATACAAGTCTTAGGGTAAATATCTTTTATATCAATATATTCCCATGCAAATGCAGTAGAATGTTTTTGTAAGATTTTGCTTAGTTCTCCCTGTTGTGATTTTTCCAAGTTTTTGATGATATTCAACGTTTTACCTAGAAAGATTTCAATGGTGGAACTAGCAAGCTCTTCCATAAAGTAAAGAGACATTTGTCTAGATGATAGATACTCAATGCCAGAATCCAACTGAAATTGTGTGTGGTCATATTCTGAAGATATTTCAAAATTTTCTAATGTATTCAGAATTTGACTATCTTCACTCATTTCAGAAATGGTAAACACAAGTTGTATAGTGTCCTCATCATTGACCCATTAATTATCTCCTACTTCTCTAATTACTTTTGCTGGAGGATAGAAATTGAAGTTCTTTGTTGAATTACCATCAGAAATGTACATATCCCCAGATATACAACTAATGAAAGCGTCAGCTGTAGCTAGCCAAGGTCTTCCTAGAATGAGTGGATGCCCTTCTAGATTACTCTTGGGAGTCAAAATCATGAAATCTACTGGATATTCCCAAGAATCTAAGGAGACTGAAATATCTTCTAATACACCATCTGGTTTGATTATAGACCGATCTGCAAGTTGTAGTAAGGTGGGTGTAGAAATAAGATTAGGAAGTTTTAGCTGTTCCATAGTCTGTCTACTCATAATGTTGATAGCAGTCCCTAAGTCAATCAAAGTATTTGGAATTTCTACCCCATTGATATCTATCTTGACAATTAGACTACTGGGATATACATACTTCTGCATGGTAATTTTTCCCATCATGATATTTGCAATTTTTCCTACCAGGTGGATTCTTCTTGTATCTCTTAGTTTCCTTCCTGGTATTTTGAGACTCAACTCCTTTATTATTTTTACTAGAATAGGAATCTCTCTAATGGCTTGTAGCAAGGGAATCTTGATACAAACATTCTTTAATTCATTTAGGAAATCATAGGTAAGCAACAAGATTTTTTTTCCACTCCTTTGTCAATTTGTAAACTTTCAGGAAACGGAGGTGTGGAGGAAGATGCGGGTTGCTAAACTATAGGAGTTGTGGGGGTTGACTCTTTTTCTTTTTCTTTTTGAGTGTTTGCGTTTTGAAGAGATGCTTCAGAAACTTTATTGGCTTCAAGAGAATCTTCCTTAGAAATACTTTGCTTTTGAGTATCTATAGAAGGTTTTTCTAAAACTCTACCAGATCTGAGTTGTACATCATTGAGAGGAACAATCATATAGGTAGGAAATCGTTGTCCTTCTACCATGTAAGAATTTTGAGGATATTTATTATTGGGATTTTGCAATGGCTGGGAAGGTAGTTGATTTGCTTTTTGTTGGAATGGAAGCAAGAGTTGAGAATTTTGTTGAGGAGCTTGTTGTTGTTGTGGGAATGGTAATGAAAGTTGTGGAATTTGATTTGGAAGTTGTGGAGCTTGTTGATTTGGAAAGGATGGAGGATATTGGTAAAATTGATCAAATATCCCATAAGGATTTTGCATACCTTGTACCCATGATTGATATGGATTTTGAGATTGGGGCCAAGGTTGTTGCCAAGGATTCCAATTTGGTGGGTGTTGAAAGTTCATAGGATTATTGAACCCTTGATTTTGTTGCCCCTGCCATGGTCTCCTTGTAACAAAATAGAGAGATTCTACTGAATTTGGATCTTCTTGAAAGACAGCTTTGAGGCCAGGAATTGAAGGACAATCCTTGGTCTCATGGCTTTCCGAGCAAATCATACATGTTTCTACAACTTCTGCATCCAAGGGACATTCCCTTAGAGCATGTTTCTTCCTACATTTCTGACAAAAGATGGCCAAAACTTCGGCTTCTGCTTTCTTCTTGTTTTGTATTTTAAGGGTGTCTAGTTGCTCGCTAAGGTTCCATAAAATATCAGTTCTGAACTCATCAAGCATATTGCCAATATCTTCCCTACTTACTGAACTCGTTGCAGATTTGTTTGCTCTAATTAGAGAAGGATCTCTAGGCTCTTTTGCAGTTTTAGATTTTCCTCTTGAGAGATGGACACATAGTTCTGCTATGTCATGAAGTGGAAGTTGACAGATATATCCCTTTCCCATCATGTTTAAAATGTCTATCCATTCATCTCTAATGGCTTTCAATAGAAGGGCTTTCAAGGTTTCCTCATCTAGATTACTCATTTTTGCTCTCTTTAAGTTGTATTGAAATATTTCGAGTAGATCCTCCAAGCTTTCATCTTCCTTTTGCATCATCTTGAATACCTCATCCTTATGATTAGTGGGCATGCAATAGTCCAGGTATCTATCCAAAAATGTTTGTTTCATATCATTCCAGCTATTAATAGACTAAGTGGCTAGTCCCATGAACCATTTCAAGGTAGCTCCTTTTAATGTTGAAGGAAACAATTTGAGCTTTTGAGAGTCTTCCATATAATCATAGGTTAGACACAAGACTTCAAACTCAAATAGAAATGTTTCGAGATCCTCACTTTGCAACCCATGAAAGTTTGGGAGGACAGATGGTGAAATGTTTTTCATTGTTGTATGGGTTTCCTCATCGGCTATAGGGAATCCAAATGAGTTATCCCCGTCCCTATTTCCTCCATTGTTACCTCTTCGTCCTCCATTTCCTCTTCCATTGTTTCCTCCTCCTCTACCTCTACCTCTACCTCCAAATCCATCTACTACTTCTTCTGTCATGATGATTTCTTCAAAGTCCTCAGAGTCCTCTGGTTCTTCTATTAAGGGAGGATGAGATGGAGTTTCTTCCTTCTCTTCTTCAGGTGATTCTACTTCTTGAATTACAATATGTTCTCATGTAGAAGTAAAGAAAGGGTCTTCCTCTAAATAAGATTTGGTAGATGGTGTAGGAGAATCCTCTAATATAGCTACTCTTTGAATTCTAGGAATCTTAAGGCTAGGGGTAGATGGTGGTGAATCTTGTCTATGCCTTGAAGAAGATGGAGTTGTGAAAATCGAACTCCTGGTTCTAGCTATAAACCTTCCCCTAGAATCTCTTGCTCTATGCATGTCATTTTTTTTATTTTCAAGTTGGGCTAATAATTCTCTTTCTGATCTTCTAGGTCAGACTCGGTGCAAGAAGAGAGCATACTTAAGAAATTATTGAACCAATAACTCTCTTTTCTGATCCTACAGATCACACTAAGTGCAAGAGGGGAGCATACTTAAGAAGTTATCATTTTTCCCTTCTTTTTATTGTTTTTTTAGGAAATTGGCTACCTAGTTACACTTCTCCGGCAACGACGCCAAAATGTTTGGTCAATTCAGAGTGTCCTAAATTGCTGTATTAATTGTCAATCCGGGAGTCGTAAACTGTTGAAGTGTGGCACACTATATGTGCAAGATAACCTATTTCTTATCTTTTTGTCGTTTTTGAATTTTTGTTTTGTTTTGGGTTTATTTCTGTTAATTCCCTAATGTGAGATGGAAATTCTGAAAGACAGGTATGATATAAATGTTCAAGGTAATGAGGTGTTTTAAAATGATTTTCAAAACTTCAAACTTTCTAAAAACATGCAATGATGAAACTAATTCTTGAAAAGAGAGTGAAAATGTGCCACTATTCTAATTAAACAATGGTGAACTAGTGACCATGAAACCCATTATCCTTGTTGTCATGAAAATATAAGAAAAACTGAACTCAAAGAAAACTAAAATCACATTACTTCAACTCATATTCTGACCCCTCACCATTCGACTCGCTTTGTCTTTAGGAGGTAATCATAAACAACTTGAGCAATCTGATATCTAATTTGCAGAAAATAAAACTAATATAAAACTAAACACTTCATACTTCAATCCCTCACCATTCGACTTGCTCTGGCTTTAGGAGGTAACTGAGAATGTCATGATCAATTCAACAATTAACTTGTAGAAAAATAAACTAATATCAAACTACACACTTCATACTTCAATCCCTCACCATTCGAGTCACTCTGGCTTTAGGAGGTAACTGAGAATGTCATGAGCAATTCAATAACTAACTTGCAGAAAAGTAAATGAGCAAAACTGAAATAAATAACACAATGCTGGAACTAAAAACTAAAGGAAATGAAAATAAACAGAAGGACAAGAATGATTCCATGTCATTAGTCATTAAAAAACTATGTGCTGCCCAGGCTACCTATTGTGATGTGGAACAAAACCACTGATCAGTTAACAGTATATAAAGTGTGAAAAACTATGGACAACTATCAAGCGTTAACACCATAAGAACTGTGATATATATACAAGTGAATGATTATGTTATAAGAACATAAAGAAATGAAACATGAAACTCTATAGTAATAAACAAGACCTCGGCCTATGCAGGGGTCCTCTGCACAATCCTCAGACAGTCAACGATCAACCACCAATTGAGCTAAAAAAAAAAGACTTCTCATGTATTAAAATGCAGTCACAACATAGTGATAAAGTTACGGCACAGCGGGTTCCTTTACAGTCAAAATTACATTGTCAAAAGCTAACTAATATGCATATGAGAACGCATTATTTATAACAGAGGATAATATAACTATTTTCCTACATTCGGTGCTGATACAAGACATGTAAACAACCACATCCCGAGATTTAGAACTATGGTTGCCATGACGATTCAATCTTTGGAAGGTGGTTGTTGGATCCGGTTCATGGAGCAGTCCATAGGTGTAAAATTATCCCCCGAGATCTACGAACAACCACGCAAAGCTTCACGTGGTGAAAAATAGATTTTTATCACCGTAGGACTCTTGGGTTGACCATCGTTTTGCCCACCGTTGACTATGGCCTTTTCTACTAAATTCGACTGAGCCAATAGGACTCGGTCCATGTCCACTTCGGTTACAACTTGCCCAAGTGGCTCGATTCACCTGAAGGCACCTGCAATATAGACTTTGACAAAACAGCTGCAGAAACTTGGGTTGGCTGCAGAAAGTGACAAGATTCCGCAGCTTATAAACAAAAATCTAGTTCAAATAGCAACACAAACACATAGTCAAGAAACCACTTTAAATGCCCTTTTTAAAACTATTATGCAATGATAATGATGATTTAGGAGGTTTATATGAATGGAAAGAAGTTAGAAAAAGGTGTAGGAAAGATGCAGTTTTGGGACTCAACAAGTACATGGATCAACTAAGGTGAGAATCCACCAGGGATGACTTGGAGTTGAGCACATATAACATGCAAAATTATATTGGTGTTCCTTTCATGGTCAACACTATGTTTCACATGCTTCAAGACGAGCTAGACATAGTTTCTAAGACCACATACCCAAATGTTATGGAAGTAAGAGTCCGCTATCAGAAAGACACCATCAAGCAGTTTGGGTACATCATCACACAATACAAATATTAGCACCAATATGTGACTGAGAAGCCCCAAGTGGAGCTTGCCAAGTTGATATTTCCCCAAACTTTGAAGTCATCATATTTTGTCTTATTAGGGTGTCTCTAGCCTATTTTGTCTTACATGGGTTCATGTGGACAATGTAATATTATTTGTAAATAGGTTGTAAGTGAAATTCCAAGTGTCGTTAGTGAATTGTGAAAGTTCATCATGTTATGTAATGAGTTATTTGTCAAAAAGTTGAAGAGTCATGAGGCCAGTCTAGAAGTCACAAAGGGTGTAACACCCTCCGCCCATATCCACCCAAGTAACTGTGCCAACAAGGTAAACAGGATACAAAAGGCTACTATTATCATATTTGACCTCCTATGTGACATTAAGTAAGTGAAATCGACGGAATCATTGTTGGGCCTCCAAAATGTCTTTAAAATTACATCCACTTTCACCTTTATCACCACCATTTCACTCACATGTTGCAACTCCATAACCATATAATTTTTCATTAGGCACCATTTTCATAAATATATGGGTTAGGATCCTTATTTACCGAAGGTATTTATTTTATGTGTTTAAAGTGAATTTATGATTAAAAACTAGGAAATTAACATGGTTTCATGTATCTATATATATGGCTTGAGATTCATGACATGTGTAAGTTATTTGGAAGCTTCCAAGGCACCATTATATGGCCTCCAATGCTCAAATTCGAATTCCCTTCAAAGGAGATTAGGATAAAGGTCAAAGAAGGATATGTGTCCTATTTGGATTGTAACTCTATGAGGTGTCTCATCATTTCTTATTTGGATTAGAACTCTATGAGACACTTAGGGGATATGTGTCTCATTATGAGCTATTTGGTTGTAACTATATGAGATTTTAGTGGATCCTCATTAAATAGGGTAGCTTCTTATGCTTTTGTATAAATAGGAGAGCCTTCTCCTTCAAAAGACATGTGTAAAGTTGGAGAAATGCTCATGTTTTTAATAGAGAATTTGGGGCATATACTTGGAGATTTGAAGATTTATTTTTGCTTGCATATGGAGCTTCTTCACTTGCCATCCTCCTACACCATTGGAATGGCCATCTAGTGATTGTCAGATTTAATTGCTTTTATAAATTAAAGTTCATTTGATTTCTTAGTATTAGTTTTAGAATGACTATGTAATCTTTTCTTTTCTAAAAACATTTCAATAGGGAAGATTTATGTATTTTCTAATTGGATCAAGTTTGAGGCAAGGGCTCATAGTTATTTAGTTTCTTTTCATGTTCTATTATTCACTTTCTTAGATCAAACTATCAATTCATTGTATAATTGAATAAAGGATCAGGCCAAGAAGGTGACTTCAAATTGGGTTATCGAATGGTCAACCTATGCAATCAATGAGATTTACTTTTTCATGCTTTTATATTTTCTTTTAGGGTCATCATTTAATTGCATTAACTGATATTCCTAAAGATCATTATAAGAAATTGATTTAATCATATTTCAAGATTGAATGGTTGAATATTTGATACATGCAATTACTGAGTTATTTTCTGCACACTTTACTTGCTTTTCTAGGACATTAGAAGTTAAAGTATAAATAGTTGCTTACACATCATCTCAAGAAGGTAACACTTCATAATTGAATGCTGGAGTAACTAAGCATACATTAGTTGTTTTTTATTTCACAGGTTAGTTGAATTTCATTTTCATTATTTGATTTCATAGATTATATCAATTGATTTTTGTTATTCTATAGTTAGATTGATCTCAACTGAAAGACGATTTCTAGCATATATAGTGCACACATGCTTCACAAGTTTACAAAACCCCAGGGTTGACAAATTAAATGATAGGCAATCACTTTGCCCCAACATTTTTGCGTCATTGCCAGGGAAGTGTGCATAGGAACTAACTTCCAGTTTAAAGTGTATTTTATTTGTTTTTGTTTTTACTAACCATTTATGGACAAAGGATCTAGAATTCAGCCCAAAGGCTACATTGAGGAATGGTATCAAGAAGCAATTACGCCACAATATTCATCAATTCTTCAAGAGATCCTTGTGGAAAATATAAAGGTTAAAACCATTTCTTATGTCCTCAAGCACAATCAGGTACATTTCATAAATTTTGATATGAACATTTTAGAAAGTTTAATCCTTAAATGGCTCCATTGGAGATATTCATATACTTGAAAATTAAAAAAAAATAAATCTTTCAAGTAGGATAAACTAGGAAATAAAATAAAGCTTGATTGCATTTTTTCTAGAGTTCTTGCTTGCATTTTTTTAAAGTTTTTAGACTTTAAATCTTATGGAATTTTATTTATTTTCTTTCATTTGTTCATTAACCTCACAAAACTATTTTCAATAGAAAAAAAAAAAAACACATGTTTTGATTCGAAAAAAAATAATAATCATGTTATCTTTTCAATAAAAAAAAATAACAAAAAAAAAAAATCTTCATGTTTTTGAACAAAGGAAATGTAGAATTTTAAATAAAAATGATCAATTGATAACTGGATCTACTGTGACCTACAAAGAAAAAGAAAATGTTAGCTTGGAATCCAAAATTCAAAAATCCATCATAATAAAAATCAAAAAATAAATCATGCTTGAAGAGGTTGCGGTTTGTGCAACATAGCTCAAAAACATTTCTAAATTCTAATATTCTTTGCAAGTGTTCTAAACTGTATCATACAAGCCAGCTAGTCTGGTCATTCGCACCAAAAGGCTGTCGAATTAAATTGCTAGGGTGGTTCTGTTATGATCCAACTTCTTTGGTAGGTTCAGCCAGCCAAATTGACTGGTTACGGTCTGTAGTGACCTTCAAAACACTGTGTCCTATTTATGTTTTTGTTATTTGAATAAGTTTTTGCAAATTAGCTATGGAACATAGCCTATTCTGCAGTTAACTATGTGTTTCGTAGCTACTTCCATGGTTTAGCAAGTTACAGGTGTCAAACGAAGAAACCGGCCACAAGGGCATCTCTTGAATTGTCTCGACATGGATTCTATCCTAGTCACCCAGCCCAGATTGATAAAAAATATAGCTCAAGACCACAGTCAAAGGTGGAGTCAAACATATGAACCCCGGAAGTAATAGAAATCTTTGTCTAGCCTTTCATCCAGATCTTGATTTGACACTTACTTGTTGACAACCCTATTTTCAGCTTCTAGTGCATTCACTTTCAAGCCTTAGTTAGTTGAAATTGAGAACCATTAATCATTTCTATGAAAATTTACAATTTTAGAAATAAGGATCGAAGCTACCATATCTGTTTGAAGAATAATAGTCGAACTAGACACTGGGGAGAATTTGATCAAGCTCTTCATAATGGATCTACTAGATAGTAATTTCATGGCTTCCATTCATGGCTTTGATGAAATTTTTCATGTGGCTAGTCCTATCAACTTCATCCCTAAAGACCTTGAGGTAAGTAACTTGGCCACTTCAATTTTCCCAAACAAGAAGTCATTCATATATATATGCATCTAAGTATTAATACTTAGTAACTTGAAATAATGTCATCTAGCCTAAAGTTGATAGAATGCTAAATGTTCTAAAGGCTTGCATAGAGGCATATGTATCCATGCTTATGGAAGAAGCATAATCAGTGCATTGATGAAATCCATTAGATGTGTATCTCCTTACTGGATAGATACATAACTATCCTCGAGAGAAACCACACAACAAATCAAACCTAGAAAGCCCGAGTGTAATACCTCTAGAGGAAATGCATAACAACTAAAGAAATGTCATTTTTAAAACATATATTTCAAGTAAACCGAGGAAATTAGAAAAATCGAAGACATGGTTGTTTTTGGGAACATGGTGGATTAGGTAACCCAGAAACGGTTTCCTCAATTTCGTAACCTTTTGAGAGAAATCTAATATTCTTAGGGACCCTGTTTCACTGACTGCATGAGAAAATAATAGTTTCAATTAATGCATAGAGACATCAATTGCATCCATGCAAGAATCAAATCTAATTTTGGGATGCTATGGTAGTTTGAGGAATCGCGATTGTGATTTGTTGTCACTAAATCCATGGATTCATTGCCACAGAAGAAAAAAGTGTAAAAAGCTGCGACAAAGGAGGCTTCATTGATAACAATATCGTGTATCCATGGTCAACATTAGTCTGCAACTCTACTACAACAGTGATTGATTGATTTGATTATTAATTCACTACTAAATTCAATACCTATCCAATATTGCATGGTTAATGGCTATAGTTAGAAGTTACAGGCTGTTATAGCTCCAAATCTCACTATTATGGTTTGTGATGCTGCACTCATGGCCTAGGGCAACCCCTCCTTCCAGACCTGGTCCAAAATCTAAAAAACAGTGTTTTATTCCCTGTACGCGACATTTCCCTGAGTTAAACGCGTGTATACGCGGGTTCATATATACCCAACGC
>APFE031405141.1:108210-123490 GCA_000404065.3 Pinus taeda | reverse complement strand
TTCTCTGTATGTTCATGGCTTAAAGCCAATCCGTCCTTTGATTGTTCGCTTCCTCTTCCACCTCTTCGGATCGCCTGCTATTGTTCACTTGGAATTCCCTGCCTTTGCGTCATTGCCACTATGTAATGTCTCACAGGGAAGTGGCCACTTGTCCTTTCACGAAATACACCAACTCTTCCTCAAATGGTTCGGCATTTCAATTACTCTACGTAATGATTCATCCACCAACTCAGTAGTCAAATCGGACTTCAGACTTTTATATACCATAGCTTAATTCCCCCTCCAAATCTAGTCATTCATCAGGTGTAATCTTCGTCGTTAGATCTGGAGCCCTAGATCCTATGGTGTTCTCTCTTATCACGTGGTTGACTTGCTCAGACATTAGCCCGCGATGAGAGGCAGTGTTCTCTCTCATCCACCAGACACGTGTTGTTTGTTGTATGGCATCGTTGGGTCTCCTAATAATTCCGCTTACCGCCCAACACACCACCAATATTCCACCAATTTTGGAGCACGGGACCTGCCTTTTAGTTTAGTGCTTTTCCCACAGTTTTCAGCTTCCCTTGTGACCGAGCGCTCGGGGCTATTCCATTTCGAGGGGCTTTGCCCAACAATGTGCGATTAGCGCTTAGTGCACATCAGAAACGGCCTATGTTTTCTGATCTAGACTTCCTAACTGCTAGTTTGCGTCCTGCGCAGTCTCCATGGGCCTTGGTCAATGCACTTTGGTTGAGGTCCTCGTCGTTCCTTGCTGGCTACAAACTGCCACTTTCCAGAGGTCTTCCTGATAGCTCATTGTTCACAAGTTTTTGAAGTCTGTCATGATTTGATATAGTCATAGAACTCTGATAATTTTCATGAATCCAATTTGGATCACGGCCTTCCCACTAAAAAAGATTTTGGGCCACCAAAATTTGGTTTTCAAGCATCGACTAAGTGAGGGTACAATTGTCTCACTTGTCCAATCTCTATCCACTTTGCACTGCTTGGCTTTGAACCCTTGAGCCCAACTCTGAGGTACTCAACATCTCCCTTGCACGTCGTTTTCACCTTCCTATCCAGAACTATGTCTTCCTACAATTCATGAAGATATTCAGTTAACAGGGTCATCAATAAGAGGCAATTGACTCTGCTCTTCGGGATCTCAATTAGTGAGTTCAAAACAATTCTCAAGCAATCTGCATTTACGACTGAAGTGAGATGGCATGTAAGCTGGTAGAGCAAGGAAAAGCATTCTCACCAATTTTCTCAAGTATCTTGAGGGTCATTACCTGATGCTTTAGCTTTTTACCTTCACCTTGCCATACTGTCCTTGCTGATAATACACCAGACTTGGTCACCAACTTGGAAAACTATGCTCCATCCGTTGCTTTTCATGCCTTGCCCTTGTATTGCTTGGCTCTTTCCAACTATTTCCTGTATTACCTGGAATCTCTTGGATATAGATATACAATGAACTGTTGCCCTATCGCGCACGATCACTGGGTCCCTCAACGATTGGTTCTTTACCAAAGAACAAAAATCCAAAGGAGGACCTTGGTGTGAACCCAAAAACAGGTCTCAAAAGACGAGAATCTCTAGTGTAGAAGAATGTTTTGGGGCATATTGTTGTCAGCATGCTGCACAAACACAATGGTTCGATCCCAAAAGTTGTGAGTCGCTTATGCAGTATCCTCTGTAGCAAACTAGGGTCACTGTCCTATTGACTACGTCTGTCTAGCCATCGGTTTGTGGATGGAAAGCTATGCTTTTCTTCAGTTTGGTGTCCATCAGTTCCCATAGGCTTGACCAAAACTTCCCCACAAATCAAGCGTCTCAATCAGATACAATGGAAGTGGGTAATCCAAAATGAACCCATACATGTTGAAAGAATAGTTTTGTAGTTTGTTTAGCAGTAATATGTTTATTACAAGGTATCAAAATACACATTTTTCTGAACCTATCCAAAACAACATACAGATAATCATGACGTTTCCTAGATTTAGGCTGTCCTCCAACAAAATCCATGGAAACACTTTCCCAAGGGTGAGAAGGAACTGGTAATGGAGTGTACAAGCCTAGTTTTCTATTGTTGGGCTTGCTTTTAGGACACATAGTACACCCTCTTACATATCTAAAAACTGTCTCGTTCATTTTTGGCCAATAACAAAACATTTTCAACTGTGCAACTGTTTTACATACCCCAAAGTGACCTGATATTAGAGAAGTGTGTGCTTCTCGAATTACCTTTACTCTTTCAATTTGTTGAATGCATAGCTTTCCACAATGATATAGGAGTCGGTCCTTTACATGATAGTCCAATTCTTCTACTCGTTTACCTTGACTTAAAGTTTCATATACATCTTTAAAGTCTATATCTTGAGCATATTGTTCAATGTAGCTCTCATGTAGCATAGAATTATGCTTAAGTATAGTAGTTGCATTTATAATGGGTCTAGATAACATATCTGCAACTTTATTGTGTATGCCCTTTTTATATCTGATGACTAAATGAAACTATTGTAGAAAACCCATCCATCTATAGTGCCTTGATTGATGCAACTTAGTATGGGAGTGTAGATATTGAGGTGGTTGACGATCAGTATATATTACTGTCTCTTTGCCCATTAAGTAATGTTTCCACTTTTTCACACTCTGTACTAATGCATACAATTCTTTATCATATGTAGGATAGTTAACTACTGCAGAATTAAATGTCTCAGAATGATAACATATGGGTTTACCGTGTTGTGTCAACACTGCTCCCATGGCATAGTCACCGGCATCCGTTTGGATCTCAAATGGTCTTTGAAGATCAGGCAGTGCTAGTACATGGGCTGTACTAATATTTTCTTTCAAGGTGTCGAAGGCTTTCTGTTGTTTTCCTCCCCACTAAAACACCTTGTTCAATCCTATTAAAACATGTAAGGGAGCTGCAATTAAGGAAAAGTTAGAAATGAACTTTCTCCACTATTGTGTTGCCCCTAAGAAGCTCCTAACTTCTGTAGCAGATTTGGGTTAAGGCTAGTTTACAATGACTGGCACCTTAGAGGGATCTATCTTCAATTCACCACCCCCTATTATATGTCCCAAATAATTCAAAGATGTTTTGCCAAATTCGCATTTTGAGAGTTTAACATAAAGTTTTTATCTTTTCAAAACATCCAGTGTCTGCTTAACATGCTTTAAATGTTCTTCCCATGTTTTACTAAATATCAGAATGTCATCCATATACATAATAACAAAATCATCAAGAAAAGGTCTGAGTACATCATTCATTAATCTCATGAAAGTAGCAGGAGCATTAGTCAAGCCAAAAGCAATAACCAGCCACTCATACAATCCCTGCTTTGTTTTGAAAGCAGTCTTCTATGCATCTTGTTCTGCAACTCTGACCTAATGATATCCACTATGCAAGTCTAACTTGGAAAAATAAACAGCTTCCTTCAATTGATCTAACAGATCATCTATGCGAGGAAGGAGATAATGATTTTTTATTGTTATCTTATTCAATGCTCGGTAATCAATGCACATTCTCCACCAGCCGTCTTTCTTTCTCACCAAAACGATTGGTGACCCACATGGTGATGTGCTAGGTCTAATGAACCCTTTCTCGAGAAACTCTTGCACCTTCTTCTTGATTTCTGTGTTCTCTAAAGTGAACAACCTTTTATACCTGTGGCTGCAATAGTTGTTTCATCTCTTGAGTCTAACCCCAAATCTTTCTGAATAGTTGTAGCAGTCTTCTTATTTTTGCCATCAAACTTCTTAGGTCTCAACTCCGGATGCAGAATCCAATAGTGCTCATCATCATGCCCATCCTTTTTACAGTGAGTGCATGAAGCCTTGCTTTTCTATGCAGTGTTAGCCTTCCTTGCTCTCCATTTTTGCTTTCTTTTCTCCTTATTCTTGCTTGCAGTGGGTTGGGATGATCCCCAAACTTCTCGACTTCCATTCTTTCCTCTAGCTTCTAGATGAGTAGCTTGTACAGATACCTCATCTATACTAGTGGGATTAAACATGAGGATAGTGTGCCTCATGTAGCTGTGTAAGACCACCAAGTGTACTTCAACAGAGTCTTAGGTGGAGTCTAATTGAGATTCCAGAATCAATGCTTTCTTTTAAATTCTGGGTGTTCCTGTACACTTTTCCCTTCAACTGTCGAAGGTTTGCCAGCTCATATGGCTTGTTGCATGCTAGGCCAATGGATAGGGAACTGCTTTTGTGATTGCAAAAACAAATTCACTCTCAGAACGCTCAGGTCATACCGTGTACATCATATCATTGTTCAGCTTGGGGTCCTGCCTTCCCTCCCAAAATACCAAAGCAGTGCCATCCTCTGGTAGGCTTTCCAGCTTGAATCTCCCTGCTCTATAGTCTGACTACTCGCCCAGAATCGATACTCTGCACTCTGCAATAAACATCAATTTGTCTAATCCAATTGTCCAGCTTTTCTGCATTCAACTCTCTGTCATATATAGGTAAATCAAATTTAACATCTAGTTTAATCAAAGATGCCTTCTTTTTATGTTCAGGGCTATTAGGAGGTGTGAGAAAGCTTTCTTCTTTCTCTTTGCCTTTTGAGTGGTCATGGAGGAGAGACTCTTCTTCTCCTTTGTCTTGTTTGAAGCCTGATGAATCTTCATCCTTATGTTTTCTAAAGTTCTTATACATTTCCTCTACCATGGACCTTATGGCTAGGAAACTATCTATGAATTGAGGGTCTGGCCCCACAGAACCTTCCTCTAACATTGTCTTCTGAGGATAGACTCTCCCAATTTCAGGATTAGTTTCGACCAACTCTTCTTCTCCTAATTTTAGCTTTGATCTAGTTAGCATTCAACAGCTAAATCCAACACAAGCTTGTCTAACTTTAATAGCCTAAAGTTCTGATACCAATTGATCTAAAAATCACTCGTGAGTGATCCCAGTTAAATAATTAATGAATGAAGGTATTATATACTCATGTGTTGGTGTGTGTGTCTATGTTATCTTAGGCAAAATATCGATAAGATTGCAAAATACACAGACACTAGGAAACAGTAAGAGAAACACAGTAAGCAAATACAAGAACACAACAAATTAATAAGGAGTTCACGCAATCCTCTTGGGCTATCTCTGGTCCAGCTTCCAGTGGTGGCCTTCTTTTATTTTGTTTTTAAACGGAGTTTTTACAATGAGGAGCTCAAATTGAGCCTCCTGAAACAGATGATGCTTAGTAGGGTGGTTCTTGGATTCCCCAAACCACTAGAGTGCACAGACTCTTCCTTACCAAGTCTCGACCTCAACTGGTCTTAATGCAATGAGTCCAATTCGGTACTCAGTTCTGACAGATATCCTCACAGGGATCGCTTGAACCTCTCAAGCCTAACTCTGTCTACTCGATGTTGCCTTTACTTTGCAGGTCAACTCAGCTCTCTGTTCTCTGCTTCTTTCTCTTCTGTCTCACTGCCTCTTTCTTCTTCTTGTCTCATTGTCCTCTCTCTCTGTTCTCTGTTTGTTCATGGCTTAAAGCTAATATGTCCTTCGACTATTCGCTTCCTATTCCGCCTCTTCGGATCACCTATTGTTGTTCGCTTGGAATTCCCTACCTCTGCATTATCGCCACTGTGTAACGTCTCATAGGGAAGTGGCCACTTGTCCTCTCACGAACTACACGAGCTCTTCCTCAAACCATTTAGTATTTCGGTTACTCTATGTAATGATTCATCTGCCGACTCAGCGATCAAATCAGACTTCAGACTTTTATATACTGCAACTTAATTCTCCCTCCAGATCTAGACATTCATTGGGTGCAATCTTTGTCGTTAGATCTGGAGCCCCCAAATCCTATGGTGTTCATTCTTATTGCACAGTTGATTTTCTCGAATGTTAGCCCGCGATGAGAGATGGTTTTCTCTCTCATCCATTAGACATGCGTCGTTCGTTGTATGGCATTGCTGGGTCTCCTGCAATTCCGCTTACCGCCTAACACGTCTCTAATATTGCGCTAGTTTTGGAGCGTGGGACCCTCCTTTCAGTTTAGCACTTTTCCCACGATTTTCGGCTTCCCTTGTGACCGAGCGCTTGGGGTTATTCCATTTCGAGGGGTTTTGCCCAGCGATGTGCATTAGAAACGGCCTCTGTTTTCTGATTTAGACTTCCTAACTACTAGTTTGTGTCCTGTGTGGTCTCCATGGGCCTCGGTTAGTGCACTTTGACCGAGGTCCTCATCATTCCTTGCTGGCTACAAACTGCCATTGTCCAGAGGTCTTCCTGATAGCTCATTGTTCACAAGTTTTTGAAGTCTGTCATGAATTGATATAGTCATAGAACTCTGATAATTTTCATGGATCCAATTTAGATCACGCAGATAATTGTGGACCAGGTAAGGAAGAGGATACACTGCAATTTGCCATGCTTAGTAAGATACCAACATGAGTTGTGGAACTTAATTGACAAGTTTGATTCTTTTAATATCACATATATACCTCGAGGGCAAAACCAAGATGTTGATCTAATGGCTAGTATGGCTGCAAAACTCCTACCTAATTTTAGATTAAAGAAGAATAAATTTTACGTTGAATTGATTTTCAGACCATCCGTGCTTGATAACATCTCAAACTGGCACATGTTTGAAGATGACGAGCAAATCCTGGAGTTCTTGCAATGCAAGAAGACATTCAAGAATGCAATCATCAATGAAAAGGAACATGACAGGCTTATGAATGAGAGGGAAGGTGAGGAAAAAGACCAGTTCAATATAATTCCCAAGTCAGTTGTCAAGATGGAGCACTTGTATGACCTGTACGATAAATTCAAAAGGTCTACCAATTGCAAAACGCATAGCTCATCCATGAAGTACGAATCGGTCAACCTTGGAACCAAAGAGGAACCAAGAACTGTTAATTTGGGCTTGGGGTGCTCTCCATAAGAAAGGGTTGCATTTGTCAAGCTATTTAAAGAATACAAGGACGTATTTGCATGGACATATGGAGACCTAAAAACCTTTGATACCAGCGTTATGTAGCATGTAATTCCTTTGGAAAATGAGGCTAAGCCCTACCAACAAAAGCTTTGCAAGATGCATCCAAGCCTGGAACCATTGGTGAACAAAGAATTAAACAAAATGTTGGATGCTAAAATCATTTTCCCAGTCAGACACACCTGTTGGGTAGCCAATCTCCTGCTAGTGAGAAAGAAAAATGGAGACATCAAACTATGTATCGATTTTAGAAACCTAAACAAAGCATCGCAAAAGGATAACTATCATGTCCCTTCTATGGAGTGCATCCTTTAGTGCGTTTCTGGGTCTGAAATGTTGTCCCTATTAGATGGGTTTCCAGGATATAATCAAGTGTTGGTATCTAATGGGGATCTACTGAAGACAACCTTCAACACCAAATGGGGCACTTATGCATATCGTAAAATACCTTTTGGACTTATTAATGCAGGTGCCACATTCCAAAGAGCCATGGACATAGCTTTTTGAGGATTGATCAACAGATCAGAAGTAGTGTACATGGATGACATTACTGTGTATTCATATCGTAAAAGGGATCATATTTATCACCTGAAATTGATTTTTGAAAGATGCCGAAGGTATGGAATATCGTTGAATCCAAAGAAGAGCATTTTTGCAGTCACAGAAGGGAAACTACTGGGTCATATCTTCTCTAGAGAAGGGATTGTTATTGATCATGAAAGAGTAGAGACTATCATGAGAATACAACCCCTTTCAAATAAAAAGGCAATGCAATCTTTCTTCAGGAAAATTAATTTTGTTAGGAAATTTGTTTCAGGTTTCGCATAAATAGTGTGTCCTATGCAGCGAATGATGAAAAAGTACGTTGTGTATAAGTGGAGCGATGAAGCTAAAAAATTGTTTCAGCGAATCAAGGAAGCCATCGCAAAAGCTCCTGCATTGGTCAACCCCAATTTTGACAAGGAATTCTTCTTGTACACTTTCGCTGCTGATCTTTCTTATGCCGCAATTCTCACTCAAAAAAATGATGATGGCAATGAAGTCCCTATTTCTTATATGAGTTCTAATCTCCAAGGAGTAGAACTGAACTACCCAGACATGGAGAAACAAGGCTTTACAGTTTTTAAAGCCATAAAACACTTCCGCTCTTATTTATTAAAGGCCAGGACTACAGTAATCATTCCCCATCTTATTGTAAGAGCCCTCTTCGTGCAAAAAGAAATGGGTGAATGGAGAAGGAATCGGATCACCGCACTTCAAGAATTTGACCTCGAGATTAAGCCAGCAAAGATAGTCCAAGGGCAGGGGTTGTGCAGGCTAGCAGTAGAAGCCTTGGCAGATAAAGAAGGGGCATCCGAAGAACCAAAAGCATGGAGCATGCAAGACAAACAAGTAGAACTCAAGGAGGAACCTCTATGGATTAATGAGACACTGATGTATGAGCGCGAAACATCGGAAACCCTTTTGGATCTTGAGTCGTGGTATTACGACATACGCTTCTATCTCACAAGTGGAGCATGCCCTGAGCACATGGATGCATCACAAAGGAGAGTGCTTAGATTGAAATCTAATCAGTATCACTTGGCCAATGACACATTATACAGAAAAAACTATGATGGAATCTGGTTGAGATGTTTGGAAAAGGACGATGTTTATCATGTCTTGAAAGAAATGCATGACACCCCAATAGGTGGTCACTACGACGGAAAGACCACTGCTCACAAAATATTAAGAGCTGGATATTATTGGCCCATAGTGTTCAAAGACTCGCATGCCTACACTCGCAAATGCAAAGAGTGTCAAACCACTGCAGGATGAGAAAGAAAGCCAGCTATTCCCCTTAGGCCCATTATGATTTATCACCCATTCCAGCAATGGGGCCTAGATATCAGAGGCGAGATCAATCCAAACTCTTCACAGCAGCATAAGTATATACTCACAGTGACCGACTACTTCACTAGATAGACCGAAGCCATCCCGCTTCGAAAGGTGAACAAAGATGAGGTAATATCATTTATTGAGAAATTCATTATCAACAGGTATGGCATTCCTGACGCTCTCATATTTTATAATGCTTCTTACTTTTCATTACTGAAATTGACTGAATTTGCTATTGATAAATCAATTCACATAAGGTATGCATAGAACTATTATCCCCAGGGAAATGGAGTTGTAGAGTCCTCAAACAAGAACCTCATACACATAATCCATAAATATGTCGCTGACAACCAGAGGAACTAGCACAACGCTCTAATAAATGCCCTTTGGGCTACTAGGATCACCCTAAAAGTGGCCTTAGGTAACTCCTCATACTTCTTCGTCTATGGATAGGAAGCCATCTTGCCTCCAAACGTTACCCTTCCTTCTTTACAACTCTCCCAAGCTTCAAGAGGAACCCCTTCAACCTTGCTTCAAGAAAGGGTCAACCAATTAATGAGGTTGGAGGAATTGAGAGATAAAGCCAGAAACAAATTCAGAAATCACCAAATGATTAAGAGATGGTTTGATCACCATCTGGCAGGTGATAAAGATTACCAGGTAGGAGAACTAGTCCTGAAATGGGACAAGTTGAATGAGCCAAAAGGTAAACACACGACATTCCAACACTTATGGTTGGGCCCATTCCAAGTTGTGGAAAAAATTGGTCAAGGAACTTACATATTGAAAACTTTACAGGGAGAAACTGAAAAACTCCCTGTTAATGGCCAACATTTGAAGAGATACTTCCAGTAGCCACCTCATGGTGGTTACCTCCTCAATAGGTTAGGATTCATTTTATTTTTGTTGTTAGTTTAGTTACATTTCCGTTTTTTCCTTTCTTATTTTTCTGCAAAGTTTATTTTCCTTCTGTTTTGAATTGCAGTCCTTTTCAGCCAACTAATTTCGGTCCTCCATTAACTTGCTGATGAGTATGTTGATCCTAAAGCCATCATTTCCTTGCAAATCAAACAAATTTTCAATCAGCCCATGAGAACATGAAAATCAGTTGTGGAATTCAAACCAACTCCACTCATTGGCATCTGTTAGGAACTGGGTAAGATCCATTGATAACCTGGATATCTGGAGCATGTAGGGGCATCTTTATAAAACAAAAAAATGTGTAACTACAGCTAGACTGGCATGGAGGGACGCTACATTTTGAATAAATCCCACTCAGACCTAGCCTATACTTGCCTGTAAGGTTTGCAATCATTCTAAATTGGTCCCATCCACCACACTAAATTCTCCAATACCTATCATCTACAAGTAAATTTCCTTTCATGGGCTAAACTCGCTGTCATATACCATGTGGCAAATCCAATTGTGCTCTAGTCCTTGTGCCTGAAACTGGAAGGACTTATTTAAAATAAAATGAAATGTCAAGTCCTTGTGCCAATCTAGAAGGACAGGTTGTTTTGGAAGCTGGTTAAAGTAAGCACTGTTACTGGGCTTAGAGCATCGGTCGACATAGCAAGCCCAACCTTGCTTAAGCGGTTTAAAAATATGGCATGATCCATGACTGCGCCCCATTCAATCATATGAAAATATAGCACTAAAATTCTCATATAAAGTGTAGATAAACATATCTACATCAAGTTTGATGGGCAATAAAGAGTTGAGGTACACACCTGAACAGGTATTGACAGACCAATGATGGCCCAGAAAGGATTTTGAAAGTAGAAAACAGGTAAAGGAAGGTTAATAAACCCCATAATATGACCATTGGAGAATTCCTGTCAAAACCTTATCAGTAAGAAGAAGCTATTTGTCTTTATCCTGCCTGAAACAATTAATGTTGAGGTGGAACCCATGCCTGTTCATCTGTATAGTTTGCATTTCAAGTTTATCTTAACACCCTGATGTTTTATTGATCTGAGGTTTATTTGGAAATAGAGATAACTGGTTTGCCCAGCAATTCGCCATTTTTTGTGGCCACAACTACCACCCTATCAAAACCTGCCTTGGTAGCAATTTTGAATGGGTCCCCTAAAGTTGATCTTCCGCCTCTCCGAATGATCTGTTTTATTCCAGAGACTTTAACTCATTGCCGAGACAAATATCCAATTCCTAATGGTTAAGCCCCCCTCTTTAAACATCTACTACATGATCCATTTATAACCCTTTCGAGTCCTTCATTCATATCCTCCATCGGCACCTTTTCAACCCTCAAAAACCTTCCATCGCACCTTCATCTCCATTATAACTCTTTATAATAAAAATACTCAAAAAAGTGCCTAAATCACCCCTTTTCACCTATTGGAATCAACACTAAGGCATGACGCCTACCACTATACTCCAGACCTGATGGCTTTATTAACTATATTATATAAATATTGGGTCCTAAGGCCCATCGCATATTGCAATTGGCCAAGTCCTAAGGCTATATATATAAAAAAAGTGCACCTATCTTCTAGACCTGATGGCTTTATTAACAACAATATATATAATATCAAGTCTAGAAACATATCGCATATCGGTATTGGTGGGATCCCAAGGCTATATATAAGGTGTGCTATGATATTCTGGACCCGCCGATAACTATCAATTTGAGTGCATAAATTTTGAAGTTTGACTATACAGCCCTGTCGTGGGTTTTCCCATGTATTCCTTTGTACTTTCAATAAAACGTTCTCGACCAGTTTATTAAAGGAGAGTGTTATACTGCAGACCTGAAAAGATTATTAACCCAACTCATATGTATTTCAGGTCTGCCTCCCCAATAGCTTATCACAATCGGCAGAGCTCATGGTTTATGTATAAAGCGATTTGCGATATGGCAAACCCGCTGATGATTATAGGCTCCAATATATAATTATTGAAGTTCGGCTTTACGACCTGGCTGCGAGTTTTCACGTATATTTCTCTGTATTCGATAAAAGGTTGTGGTCGCGATTTTTAATGAAAATCCCATATGGTGAACCTGATAGGGTATAGGTTCCCATCTATAATCTTTCAAGTTTGGCCCTATGGTTGGCCGCGGGTTTTCCTGTGTATTCCTTTGTATTGCGATAATACGTTGTGGCCGTGGTTTTCAAAAGGGAAAGCTTATGTTGCAGATCTGAAGGGATTATTAAACGCAGCTCATAAGAATTGAAGTTGGGCTATATGGCCCGACCACAGGGTTTTCCGTGTTTTCCTTTGTCAATTCCCTCCACCATTGATCTACCCTTCGTGGATTTAATAGTTCACGCAGATTTCGAGTGAACAAGTAGCTCGAGGAATACCCACCCAAAAAGTGGTATCCTCTTTCCTCCTAGCTGCTACATGTCGCTTGAACTATGGAATCAGGGGCCTTCCCCGCAATACTAGTTACCACTTAGACCCCTTCCGAAATACCATTTGGTTCAATGTTATGCAATGATTTTCTGTATAAATCGAATTTTCGCTTGCGAGACTTGCTCAATGCATGGGTTAAAAAGCAGGGCGCGATTCTTTCGTGCTTGTTCCTTTGATGTTATAAGTGCTTCATGAAGGCAAGATTTGTGTTTTTTAAGAATTTTATCATTATTGCATAAGTATGACTGATGTTGGTTATCTCTGCATGCGAGGACTGAGAGAAGGCAGGCAAAGAGTAAAAAGAAAATGCATGAGCAGATCTGGAGAGTCCATATATGTGGATTTGTCATTTAAAGAGGCATCCCTAGGCGTTTCGGTCAAGTTCCACACGTTGCCTATGTATTCCGAAAGTGAAATTACCCCAGGTTTCATCATGAAGAGATGACACACATTCGTCCTCTTCTAATCAACATCTATTCATTTCCCCAAGAAATGAAGCGCCCCAGTGATAGGACATGCCTTCTACGTGTCAACAGTGACACCGATTGTTCTACACCTGTGTATTCTGGTCTATATATTGAAAAGAACAAGGGAAAGGTGAAAGGTTAAAGCAAAACCGAGTGTCATTTCCAGTGATATAAGTATTACCTCGGATAGGAGAGAAGGACTTTTTGTTTGGAGAAAACAGCTTTGATTTATTATGAATAAAGGATACTGTTTGGTTCAATGAGGAGCCTTTTGTTCCAGATTTAGTATCCTTTGCTTTTATGTGTTTTGAGGCAGGGTGTTGTTGCTAGCATAAATACAAATGTGTTTTGTTTTTGTGCATATTGATAATGATACAGCTTATAATTAGCCTTGGTTGTTTGAATGTAATTCTTCATCATAGTTAATTCATAAGTAGTCCCTGATTTGAAATTATGTTAGACATCAGTTGCAAGCTTTACTTCTATAAAAAGGAATGTGTATTCCTGTATGAATGATTGGATTTCAATTAAGAATTAATGCAACCTTTTTCTTATGTGAACCAATAATTGATTCATTTAGACTTGGAATTCATATTTGATGCTTAACCTCTCTTTTGTCATGCTCCTGTAGGATAGATTAGGATAGTTAGGACATAGACTAGAGTAGTTAGAAGAAGTATAGATAGGATTCAATACATAGAGGTTAGTTGTTTTATTTTGTTGATTTAAATGAAGTCTTCTTCCCAGAAGCAATCTTTCAACGCATTTAACAGTTTACGGGGTCCCTTAAAACTCGTTGGAACTAGCCATTCCAAATGAAAGTGGGCCTAATTGGGGTCAGTGATCGGGTTAGTTCCCCTTGTTGGTATAGCGAAAATTCGCCATGTCAGCACTATAATATGCCGTCCCTCTCAACTTGGGAGATATACCATTTCTTTTATCTATGCTCCCTCTTAACTTAGGGAGATCAACTTCTTTTCCATAACATTGGAGAATCTTTCATGGCTTTAACCCCTCTTATTAAAGGCATCTTGATCATCATCATTCATATAACTTCCTTCATCATGCTTATCAATCAAATCAACTTTACTAACAAATATCTTCAACCTCTTGAAGATTATGTACTTGCGCAACTTAATTTGCAAGTACAACCAAATACATATATAGAAGCATGAAGTTAACTATATTAGAATCATGGAAGTATTAGACTTTAGACATCAACTACCTAAACTTAGTTAGGCTCCTAATTAACAAGAGACAAATACTTTTAAACTTCAACTTCTTGCTTGGGTTTGGTTATAACCTCTAGATTACACCAGTAACTCAATCAAGATTTCAGTCTCATTATATCTAGGACCTGTTATGAAACCAGCTCACAAAAAGATAGAAAAGATAGATCAACGCCTTAGAATTCAGCCTCTTCGAGGGGGCAACATCCTTTACATTACACAAATGAACAATTCTTGGATGATTCAAATGACAAAACCTCCTTTCTATATATAGGAGTCTAAGGGGTCACAATATAACTAAGCCGACTTAACAATAATAATACAAAGGCACAAAAATAACAATAGAGGGATTTTATGGGGCACAGCAATAACAATATGGGGACAATAGGGGCACAACAATATTAATAAGGGATACAACTACAATATTAATGGGGGAATCATTAGTATTATAGGGACCTAACATGCCCCTCTCCTTCAAAAAAGTGTTGTCCTCAATGCTTGAGTGGTTTTGGATGCTTTTGTATAAAATTCTCATCCTCCCATGTGGAATCTTCAGTGGATAAGTTCTTACACTTGATGAGATACTTCGAAATTGATCGATTTTGTAGCCGTTGAGTTCTTGTTTCTATAACTGCTTCTGGTTCCAATATAATTTTTCCTTCCTCATCAAGTTCTGGCAATATTGTTTGAACTGGAAGCTTGTCACCTAAACCTTCTTTAAACATGAAACATGGAAAACTGGGTGTACTCGAGAAGCTGCAGGAAAATCCAATTTGTATGCCATAGTACCAATCTTTTGCAACACCTTGTACAAACCATAATACTTTGGTGATAATTTATTATCCTTCTTAGCTTGCTTGAGGGACATTTGTTTATATGGTTGTAGCCGTAGGAATACCTAGTCACCTAGATCAAAATTTCTTTCACTGCAATGTTGATCTGCTTGTTGTTTCATTATATTTTGCGCCAACACAAGGTTATCCTTTAAGAGTTGGAGAAGAAGTTGTTGATGCTCGATGTGATGTTCCACTGCTGGAACCTTAGAATTTTCTCTTAAATATGATGTGATGGATGGTGGTTGATATCCATAAAGTGCCATAAATGGGAACATTTTTGCTGCAATATGGAAGGAAGTGTTATACCACCATTCAACCAGAGGCAACCATTTGACCCATTGTGCCTGTTTATCAGATACAAAGAAACAAAGATATCCTTCCAAACATTTGTTTACTATCTCAGTTTCCCATCAGATTGAGGATGATGAGATGAGCTATGAGCTAACTAAGTACCAAGACAAGAAAATAATTATGTCCAAAAATTTCCAATGAAAATGGGATCTCTGTCACTTATAATAATCTTTGGGTTTCCATGTAGCTTTTGAATTG
>APFE031405141.1:84621-103269 GCA_000404065.3 Pinus taeda | reverse complement strand
ATAGGGGCACAACAATATTAATAAGGGATACAACTACAATAGTAATGGGGGAATCACTAGTATTATAAGGACCCAACAGGGCCTCAATATTTCTTCCAAAGATATGACATACTCTTATATATAGCAAGCCCTAGAAGTAATTCAAACAAGTATATTTATACAATGCATCTAACAACTTTTAAATTCATATGTTAGACTTCTATTAGGATTTAATGCAAACCCTAGATTCCATTCATGAGACATTAAGATTCAACAATCAAAACCAATCACGACACAATCTAAGGTTTCAACAAATATGACCAACCATTTTGTAAACCCATAGCTTTTATCATGGAAACAATGTCACCATATCCTAGAATGCAAACTTCTACTAGGGCTTAGTTACAAACCCTAGAAATTACACATTATAAATAATTAAGTTAGCGCATATATATATCTTGAATTTCATGCACAAGCATATCAATATCCATTAAATAAGCCCAAGACACATATAAATACGTTTAAAGTCAGACATCTAAAAATCTTGATTAGGCTATGGTTTTGATCAGACAGACAAACATACACCTAGGGTTTCATTCCTATGAGCTTACTCTAGATATTATAAGAGTTTTTCTCATAAACTCCAATTTACCAAAGCCTCAAGGTTTAGGAATACATTTCCATCCCACCCTAAAGGAGTAGGGTTTCCATAACAATACTAAAACTCCAAACATGACATTACCATCAAAACCCCAAACATTAAAAGAATAGTATATTTCTAGATTTCATCAGTAACCCTAATTAGGATAGGGTTTTCACATTAGCATTGACATACCCTTAGGTTATGGTTTTATAAAGAACCTATTAGGGTTCCACAAAAAAAAAAAGATATTTTTAATGAGGGTAGATTTAATCTAATGATTAATCACCCAAACAAGAATCTTTAAGATTCAAAGGTCCTAGACATAAGACTTGTTAGTAATGTAAAGCATATTTATTTAGAATGAATGAATGTACCTTTATCATGAAGATAACACAACTTGTGGTCTAAGACATACCTTTGAGTTTATTTCTAGACAAACCTTATAGGACATTAATTCCAATAGAACTTCCATCATGCTTTGTCTTGTGAGGTTTTCTCCATAGCCCTTGATCATATCAACAAGCTTTTCCTAAACAAGGAAAATATGAAAAGAAATGTTATTAGAGTCTAGTACAACCTTATTTAGATAAGAGAAGGAAACAAAATATAAAATATAATATAAGGAGTAACATACTTATCTTTGAAAAATGGTGAGGGCTCCCTCTCAATCCAATCTTGAGGGATACCTATAACTTTATCAAAACAATTCAAAACTATTTTCCAAAGCACTAGAAATCAAAGCATAAAGGAAAATAATTCAAAACTTATAGTAGATGGACTTAGTAGTAATGGTCCTTTATTTTTTATTATTTTGTCTTGTTCTTTTTTGGAGATCCTTCTTCGACAACATTTGTTTGATCATTGTTTCTCTTTTTATTCCTTAGATTGTCAGGACAATCATTTCTATAGTGACACATCTTGTGACAATTGGAGCATTCTATCGTGGATAGGTCTATCTTCCTTCGAGGCCCTTTAGACTTCTTAAAGGTTCTTTTGTTCTTGTGATGAGCAACATAGGCATTTGAAATTTTCTCCTCTTCATTCTCTTTGTTGCTTACTAATGAAATTTTGAATTCTTCTTGACTACACGCATTCCATAATTGTTCGAATGCAAGAATTTCCTTCCAACTATTGAGACTTGGTGAAAAGACACTCCAATATGTTGGTATTCCTAGAAGTGCAGTGATTACAAGCTCCTTTCCAGGTACTATCTCATCTATTGCCTGGAGTTCATCTCTAATTCTAGTTATCCTTACAAAGAAGGATGCCACAATGTCTTCCTTTGTCATATGTATAGTTCTTAGTTCATTATTAAGGCTTGCAATTTGACCAAGATTATTGACTATGAATAATTTGGATAAGGCTTCATACATCTCTTGAGAAAAATCTATGTTGGCTATATATGGGATGAGGTTATCCTTTATTCCATCCACCATTAGTGTGATGACCAACATCTCTATTTCTCTGAACTTTTTCTTTTCTGCATCACTTGATTCATTTGTAGGCTTCTTTACTTTTCCTTTGACTAGATCCAAGACTTTATTCTTCTCAAGGATGAGATCTATACTATTTTTCAATGCCTTGTAATTGGATGCTCCTTCTAATTTGTTTTCTCCCTTCATTGAGTTAGACATTGTTCTTGAAGATAGTAGGTTTGACTTCTTATATGATCCCCTTTGATGACCCTTATTCAACTTCTTGAGATTTCCTTATTCTCCTTTCAATAGGTCTTTAGGTTGCCTTTTTTCTTCTTCTTCACCTTAGCTTTGAAACCATGTTGGAAAATTAGAACAACAGATATTTTTCTTTATGTTGATAATTACTTGTGATATTCTTATGACCTTATTAACTTTCTTATGTTATTCTTTTAACTTAGTCCATAAATAAATTATCAATAACCATAACACGAAGATCAAAGACACCAGATGTAGGCGAACAACCAGTGCAAAACCCCTATCTAGGGGAAAACCCAATCAATAATTATTCCTTCAGTTGTTTCACAAGATAATCCAAGACTCCTTGACTTAGACACATAATTCCTCCAACCACCAAGTCAGCCCTTCCCTTCTTCTATAAATGATAACCTTTCAACAAATACTTTGACCTAGCACTGGCAATATACTTTCAACTTCCCCAACAATAGAACTTTGACCTAGCAACAAAAATTCGACCTAGCAATAGAACTTCGACTTAACAACAGAACTTTGACCCAGTAGCAGAATCTAGAATTTCGACCCTAGTAATAGCCGAGTATCTTGACATGTGAGAGAGAGAGAGAGCCCAAAAAATCGATCTTGTCTTTCCCAACAATTCCCCTCCTTCTATAGTTTCACACTTTTTTGTTGTCCTTCTTGTGTATCAAACTTGTGAGAGTGGATACTCCAAATGAATCGAATTAGACTGTATTTATAGCCTCGTCTAGAGTTCAAATTTCCCTGATGTAGGCCGACTTGATTAGGAGAGGGTCGACTTGGTGTGGAGGTGACAAATGACTTATTTTACTCAATAATAATTCTTTTTACATGATTCAAAAGCCCAAGAAAGGTCTCATTAAATGGAAAATGACTCTAATGACTCAAGACAAAACCTATAAGTCCTCAATGGGGACTTTGACCTAAAACATGATGACCCAAGCATGAAACCCATGCTTTAATAAGTCATAATAATAATAAAAAAAGTAATTTTTCTTTCTCTTGATAAATACAATTCCTTATGACTCAAATGCAATTATGAAGACCGAACCTAGTTACATTCTTCAACAATGACCTCATGCATGAAAACTAAAACCATATCAATGTATGCATAACAATATATAAGCACTAACATGCATAACCAACATGCATTCATGATGGCCACATCCAACAACACACAATCCACTTTCACACGGTGACACCACTGTAACCATGACCACCACCATGCATACACGTCAAACATGAGGAGCACATATATGCAACTAACATGAATGCATGCCCAACAAACCACCCATCCAGTCTAAGGGGTGAATCGTGCTCTAATACCACTATAATACACCCTCCTCCCACATTTAATACCACTGTAAATCACAAGCATGAGGAGCACATATATGCAACTAACATGAATGTATGGCCAACAAACCACCCATCCAGTCTAAGGGGTGAATCGTGCTCTAATACCACTGTAATACACCCTCCTCCCACATTTACTAAAGTTAATCGGTCCAATGGGGTAAACATGTGAGGAGAGGCTACTGTGACGTGATTCAACTACCCATGTATACTTAAGGAAGTGGAACCAACAAAACCAAACAAATTTGAACTTCCACACATGCTACAGAACCTTGAGGAGCCAACCAACCCTTCTAGGTGACCAACCCATGAGACAATTTTGCATTTCACTGATATGGACCTCCATTCGCTCCCATGACAAGCCATGCATGCGACTGAGGCCTTCCATTTTCTCCCACAGCAAGGCTTGCCAATGATTGTGGACTTTTTCAGCTAGTTCTGAGCCAACGACCCTAAATTTTGTGCCACTTTTTTAAGGCTAAGACTCAGGCCACTACCCAGAACTTCATGAAACTTCTAGAAATGATAAATGACATTGGAACAAAGGTACTAATGTAAACACTTAATCAATGACTTGAATGCACCCCTACTAGCCATGACATAAATTTCGTCAAACATGTCACAAATATGCAATATGCAAGGCATAACAACATATCTAAGCATAAGGGTCTCATACTTATCTGATATTCGTAAAGAAGCATTGTTTCCATATCACAATAATTTCATTATCATATATTAGGTGACGTATTCATTATACTTTCAATTACCAATCAAAACATGACGAAATCCATACATCAACTTTGACATAAAACATACTCATAACCAATATATAACCAACATAAATAACAAGGATATAACAACCATAAAATCCACATATAAGCCAATATATTTACAAATGAAATACCAAGGAGAAGGAGCTCTTATTAATCTATGAAAAATCCAACCAGTTTTGTGACTTCCACAAACCACCTGCCTATAGATTGGTTGAACTAAATATTTCTTTCAGTCAGCCACCCCCATTGCATATTCCAACCATGAATGTGGGACTCAAAACCAAATCAAATCGGGTTTCTTTAGGATTTACCGCAATCCCCACCGGACCACTGGGCCCTAAACAAGCATGGATGCCATCATATTTCTCCACCTACATTGTGAGGAATTTACCTGTCTCTTAATCTCTAGGCTTTACTGTATATCCTACCATACAATGATCGAGGATTCCTAGGCCTAATCAAGACTCCACCCTTCATGCTTTATCGTATATCTTGCCATTCACCATTTGAAGATACCTAGGCTTAATCGAGGGCACACACCTCTGGGCTTTACCATATATCCTTCCATTCATCGGTTAAGGATTCCTAGGCCCACCGAGGCACATAAAATTTCACTTTACTGCAATCCCATCTTCTCTAGTCCATGGATTCCTAGGCCTTATGTTCTTTATTTCAAACACCACCTCGCTAAGTTTCAAAACCATCCGGAAATACAACTCAACCAAATACAAGAGAACCCATCACACCATGGCTATCCAGAAATGACAAGGAAAGGATGAAGAACATTGTCACACCTGGAAAGACTCATGCAAATGACAACAAGAGAACCAATCACACACATGCATGTACCATGCATGCCAAATCTAGAAAGGAAATCACACATGAAAACCAATATATGAAAATAATCTTGTTGTAGTTGCTTCATCTTGTTCTTCCTTGCTCGATATTTGTTTTCCTTTGCCTTCTTGGTCCTTCCTTTTCTTTCCTTGATTCAATGCTAGAGTGTTCCAAGAATGATCTAAGTGTCCAAGAGTATGAAAGAGAGAGAGTAGAGAGAGATATATATAAAACTGAATCAACAAAAGGTATTAAGTAATCCTCATAAGCCTTTTTATTAATGAGGCCTCTATTTTCTTCAAATTTCCATTATTTTCTTCAATTTCTTCCTCACATGCAACATGTGACCTTTCACCTTCCTTTTCTCCTAATTTCCTTTATTTTCATAAATAAAATGACAATTAATGCCACTTTGATTTTCCAAAGCCTTTTCCATTGCATTTGCCAAATTCCTTTAGCCATAATAATTGAAATGTACACCCAATAGGATGTCTTGCCCAACATTCAACTTGGACCATGACCTTGGTTATTATTTTTCCTTTATTGACTTTATTACATGGAATTTTGACTAGGGATGTTACAGGATCGTGATATTTTAATTAGTTTATGTAAAGTTTAAGCTGTTTTAATTTTTAATTCTGAGATTTAATTCAGTCTAAGACATTTACTTATGTTATTATTATTTAAAACCTTGTTTCTCATAATGAGGGGGGTTGGATAGAAGAACAAGTTTTGTTTTATGGCTCTAATTATACATGATAAACTTATCTTCGTCTATTGAATGAGATAACTCTACATTTTTTACAAATTCATTTTTTGTATATGTGTTTGTTCATAACAGTTTAGAACAATGAATGCAGAACTTGTTCCATGTTTAGTAGTTTCCTTTAAAACCAGTCTCTTTATATTCTGATATTTATACTATCAAATTGAGTGGTTACAATATCAATTATTTGATTGAAGGATAGTTCTTAGAGTTTTCCTCTAAGGCTAACAACAGTCTTTACCTTGCATATTTTCAAACTGCTATGTTTTCTTTATCTGTAGTGTATGTAACATTAAAGTATTTGAGATAGTAAACTTTGTAATCACTTTATTCTTATGTTGGTATTCATGGTTTAATGGTTATGATATTCACTATTAGTATCATTAGTCATTGAGGAGTCAATTTGAGAAGAAAGAATAATTGCACATGTTGTAGTGCTCTTACAAATTATCATTGAGTACACTTATTGTCTCAAGTAATTAGATTTCCTGTTACGTTTCATGTGATATCTTTTCCTTATTTTATTTTATCTTATTTTTCCTTTATTTGTGAAGTGTTTTAAGTTTATCATGAATGCATGAGTTATATTATTCATTGGCTATTAGTGATTAAAATGTCTTTTGTTAATACCATAGTATTACTACAACACCTTGTTCGATCATTATCTGACCTTATTCAATTTTCATTTTGAATATTATACAAATATAGTCAGGGATACCCCCTTGTGTTGTATAGATGGTCAACCTAAGACACCTAGAGTGGGAGGATTTAAAATTCATCAGTTAATGCATTCTTGAGTTGTTCTAATTAAAGCACAGTTTGAGAACCAACACATGGTATATCTTACATGTGAAGGGGAGTTTCTCGTAGTCAAGTTGTTGGATGCGCATTCAATTGTCTACCTTGATCTTTACTGCCTATATTATCCCTTTTCCTAGATCGACTTCTATAAAAATCTATGTGTATGCATGCAGGTTTTCCTTAGGCTCACTTTTGTCTATGCTTTTGTCGATTACATTGCTAATATCTCTTTCCAAATCATCCTCCCAACACTGAAGAGGTAGGTGGGGAAGATGAACCCAAACTGGTACTGCACTTGGTATGTCTAGTTCTGGGACAAAATTAGGCATCCATCGGTTTAGGTAGAGGCCTCTGATGTCCATGAAGTATTGTCTATTAATGGAGATCAAATATTGGTCTTCCTTGGATTCGAAGTATAAAGTGAAATACCTTATGTCGTAGAAGCGATATGATATTTTTCCTTAAGTTTGTGAAGCCCAATTACACTCAATCCACTTCTGCACTATTTTTAGGGAAGGCCAAAGACCCGTGAACTGACCGACTAACCCTTGTTCAGTAAGTGAAAGAGATGTTTTGCACGGGACTGAGGGAGGCAGTTCAATTTCTAGGATTGGGTTGAGATTCTTGACGAATTTTGAAACTGAAGGTCACTCTTGTGGGGGTCCAAGTGAGCTGATGAGGCTCATGAAGGCGAGAGTTGCTAGATCGGGAGGTTGAGAGGAAGGGGGAGGATGATCGCTTCCTAGATAAACCTCTGGAAGGGTCATTGGGTCAGATTAGCAGAGGTGATATGAGATTGTAGAACGAGTTGCAGGTAGAGTGCTCACGCTCTTGCTCGATGTCAAGCCTATCAAAATTATCAGTTCTAATAATAACCCATGAAGGGTTATGGTTTTCAATTATGAAAACCTAATTGTGGCACTAACAGAGTAAAAACAAATGCCAATGTTTTCAATTATAAAATCCCAACCATGATATTATGAGAAGAAAATAAAAATAAAAAAATCTAAGAGAAGCAATATAAATTTAAGGAATTCAACTGGATAGAGAAGGAACCATTCCCTGAGAGAGCTCGAATAAAAGATCTAATAGAAATTAAAATAAAAGCTAAAAATTGAAATGCCCAGAAGGAACTTCAACAATCCTATGTTGAGAACTATTAGGGTTAGACTCTTAACATCATTAAGCCAAAACAGAATTAACAATAGACACTACAAATAGTTAAATTTGTATTTACCTAGATGAGTGTAGACATAAAGCTAATATTACTTCACTAATGGCCACAAGCTAGAGCTGGAAAATAAACCATAACCAAGTCAAAAATATTTCATGAAAACCTGGAGGCACAAGGAAAACAACAAATGTTAGTTTGGAGAGAAAAACAAGGTGTACAATAAGAAATAAGAGATAACGTTTGCAGAACTAAATGGAATCTCAGTATAATAATAAAAAATTACCTCTAGTCGAGTCGTCGAAGTGAGGAAGTAATTTCACCAAATTCTACCTGACTATTGCAAGACTGTTTAAGATTAACAAGAAGCCAGACTTCATTAATGGAAAAACAAAGAATAAATGGCGAAGACCTAGGGTAAAAAATAGTTGTAGAGTGGAAGAAGATATGTCCAAGAGACAAGCATTTGAATGAACTGATGGGATGGTGGGTAAGGTAGTTTTTGCAATCAATAAAATAACCCTAAGTGTGATAAATTGTAGATCTTTAAAGAATCAATCTCAACCTTCGATGGTAGGATTGCAAAAATTGTAATGTCGAAAACTATGAAAGGACGAGTGGATATGGAAAAAATATGCCACATAACTAGAACACTCTAGAACCAACATAATTTTATATACCACATTCATTAGAAAAAAAAGGTTTTAAAAGTTTATATTATAAGCCTTCACATTAACAAAATAAGATTCAAGTAACGTGGCTAGTGAATCTACAAACTTTGAAGAAGGTGTTCATATTCCCTGTATTGCAAAGGTATACATAAAGCCTCGATGGAGAGACACTTTCAATATTATTAGAAATTAAGATAAGTCTACGTTGGAAGTGTTGATGTCCAAAGGAATCAAGAGGTAATACTTTTGGAGGCCTTTTGACATATTATGTTGGAGTAAATGAATGTAACATCATAGCTTATGCCTAGATAATGAATCAAATGTAATAAACCATTGATCCTTATACAAGATCAAAGTGATATAGATATTTCATGATAGAAATTAATAAGAGAAATATAATTTATCTTTAACTGTTATTGAGAAGTATGTGAAATAACATTAATGTCAATTGTCTTATTATCTCCTTAAAGTCCTCTTATTAATAAAAAAAAAATGTATTGATAGGAGGTTTGTTACACAAAAGGAGAGTTTTAGCAAGAACCATAATGCATACCTGATAGGAAGGAGGCTATGCTTTGGAATCAATCCATCATGCAGGTCAAGGTGTGATGGAAACCAACAAGGAGCTGGAGGTTGCCATGAAAATGGCATATCCACCTTTTTTTATATATAGAATGTTGATTTTTGGGTAGCATGAGATGTGCTCTAGCTCTGAAATTTTGTGGAGGGGCTAGAACACATGAGACCTCCAAGACCCAGAAACCATTTGGTGAAATTCCACCCGGATCATATTTTATTAAAATAATTAATATTTTTAATGGGGTTCCTAAGTCTAAACTTAGGAAAATTAAAATATTAATGGGTATTAATGAAAATATGGGTGAGAATCTTCAAAGAGACGGGGATCAAGTCTAATTTAATCTTAGCCGCTGATTAGAGATTAGATCACGACTGTTGATTTTTCAACAGGAAAAGTATAAAGGGAGGCTTGGGGTTAGTTGGATAACGCACACAGTGAGTGCAACACTTGAGCTAAATCGAAATTCGGGTGCGTGGTTTGCTAAGAATTTCAGAGTGAGCTTCTAGTGCACATAGGGGCATTTCGGCAGAGGGACTTCCATCCAAGGTTGAGAATACATAGTAGAGAAGTAGATCAGCACCAGGGAGAGACGACGTAGCTCCAAAAAGGGTGACACAGAGGTTGGAGGGTTGGCGCAGTCACTTAGAGGTAGCGCGGGGGTTTCTATGAGGCAGATCGGGCATCAGTTTAGCATATCAATTTCTAAGCCGGGAAGGCTCACTGGAAGGGTGACACAACTCCTAGAGGAGGTGACACAGTTCCAATGCAGAGTTGGGAGAAACCATCGCTACACAACATTAGGGACAACACATTATGGGATTTGTTCATCCAGTTGTTGTATTCGCCAAAATATCTATCTCCGAATAGAGGTACTTCTGCTGGGGTTTATTCTCTATTGGATGAGCTGAATTTGACACCCTAGTTGTATTTAGAAATTTCTTAATAATAAAACCCTCATATCTGTTGCACCAATTTTTCCACGCTGGGTTTTTCCGACGACGTTTCGCCCAAAAATAAGTGTGTCCTTTGTGTGGTTGTTTCACTTATTTTTCAGTACTTGATTTGTATATTGGTGTAGGCTACAGTGTATTTGCATTAATATTTTCTGAATATTTATGAAAATAACTTATTAAAATGAAGAACACAAATAGGCAATGAAAATCTGTTTACTGCAGTAGGATTTCTGGTTTGCTAGATTTAGAAATTTTCACATAGAATTAGTTCAAAAAATGGCAGAACACCAAGGATGGTCTTCCTTTACGGAGGAGGGGACTATAATATCCATTTTAACTACCCAAATCTTGTACATGTAATTAAGACTGAAAGTGTTAAATGGTGGACATGGATAAGTTTGTTAGACTCTATTGATGTAAATGTTCTTTTCTTTAACACACACACACACACAGATATATAGCTAAAACTTAAGGAGAAGACCTAGCCAACTCAAATTTCAATGCTAAGAGGGAATATTTCTTAAGGGGATAGTTGTAAGGGGGATGGGGAAGTTTCTTATTTACCTAAATTTATTGACTACACCCCCTGATGTGGCTATTAAACTACCCTAATTTCTATCAGTTATGAGAAAATGGGGGAGGTGTACCAAACTGCCTCAGAGCTTGGGCTATCTACCATATAGAGGTTTATATTGAAAATGCATCCTGAGGAGGGGACTGAACTCACATGTTTGAGGTAGCACACATGGGCGAGAACACAAAGACAAAGAGAGGTGGTGTGTTTGGTTGATTAGGGAAAGACATAGAGCGAGTAACAAAGATAAAAAAGTGTTTGAAGCAAACCAGAGAATGTGTGTGTGAACCAAAGGAATCCATGCTAATGATATTGAACCATCATTGAGGCTATGAGTGTGATTTTGAAAAGGGGGCGACCCAAAACTGTTGAGCCACAACAAACTTTTGAGGCACTGGTAAACAAACAAGAAGCATTGAAATACTATTATAATAACGAAGGTTGGATTTTTGTGCTAAGTGGTTTATTATTCATGTAAGACATTGATAAATAAAGGAGAAGCATTGAAGTATTTCCAATAAAGTGAAGGGATCCCTTTTCGTGTTGTATAGAGATGTAGGATGTTGATAAATAAAGGAGAAGCATCGAAGTACCCATAAAAAATGAAGGGCTCCCTTTTTGTGCAATGTAGGCACATAAGAGACTAAAAAACAAAGGAAAATAATTGAAGTACTACTAAGACAATGAAGGGATCCCTTCTTGTGTTGTGTCACCCCATTGTGACCAGACCTTGTTGTGTTAATAGACTCAGATTCAGTGATTGAATAATTAAATCCTAATTTTTGTATGTGAAGGAGAGTTGTCTTTGAGTACTCCGCCTGATTTTGAATATTGTAGATCCCTAAGAGAAGCTTTCCCTTGAGGAATTAGATGTGGCTTGAGGGTTTCCAACTATAAGAAAGACTACAATGTAGTTGAGCCTATTATTTTGTTGGGTGAAAAGTGGATCTCCCTTATTTAATTTCAAGTAATCTTAAGCACACCAGATAAGTGTATCTACCTTCTATTAATCAAATGAGGTTATTGTTCAAGGCTTTATGAATATTGTTACGCTAGTTATTATGCTTACTTGCAAAGTTGAACTCAAAGATGTTAATAATATCTATTAAGGATGTGTGAATGAGTAGTTATATGTATTATACAATTGTGCTTAGATAATAGCATGCAATTTCCAATGAACGAATTCTATATGCAGAGGTATTCTTGAAGAAAATTGTCTTGATGGTTATGGGATGTAGGGTGTGAGAGGCATGATGCATAAGTTAATTTGAGCCTAAGGCTCTTCTTCTGTTCTATTTGTAAGGTTTTACCTTTTAGGCAAGAGGTAATTTAAGGCAACTTTGATTGTCTTGTATACTGGCTAAGAAGACTTATAGTCCTTCTCTGCATAAGGGAACCTTATCCCTCAGAAGATAACCCAATATACTAACCTCTTTTTTTGTAAGTGACAAAATGAGGAGAAAGCTCCTCAGAAGAAGCTATGGATTTGGCCCATGGTCATCTTCTTGTCTTTCTTAATAATATGGAGATATTTGGCGATTATCCCTTATTATGTTTTCTTCTTGGGAGTTGCCTAGTATGAAGCAATTTCTAAGAATGCCCCTAAGACTGTTGAAGACTTTTAAGTCATTAAAATTCAATTGGGTGAATTATTTCCCTGTTGGGAATAAATTTCAAACCTTGGATTTGCCCCTAAAAAGGTCTTCATAAGATCTAAAATTTTGGGGTTGGAAGCCTTAGCCTTAGCTTGGTCACCCGACCTGAGAAGAGCCATGACTAAGTGTTCTATCGGAAGAGGGACCTAGGCCTTGAAAAATTAGCTTATTGAATTATCAGAGTATCGAGTCCCCAAGCATTAGGCATTACAAACATATGAAAAATGGGAGTTCTTGACACTAGCAAGCCCTATCTGCTAACAATTAATAAAAACTCATTTTTTCATTAACCATGCATTGACCATTGGACATCGGCTTATCAATCATTGGTGCTTGAGTATTGAATTTGGGAATTAACCATTTAACCCTTGTAAAATTGATGTAATGGAGAAAATAGGAAATTTTAGAGGTTAGAGTCCTTACCCTTAGCTCCTAGTCACATGGTCATCAGGAGCTATGATTGAGAGCCCAACCAAAAGATACTATCAAGCCATTGGCTATCGAATGTTGTTCTTTAGGTTTACAATGATTAGGAGAACACATTAGAGATTATCAAGGAGAAAGTCCTCGATGCAAACAAAACCCACACTACTCATCACTTAACGAAATTTCAAGAGTCATTAATTGTTGAAATTGAGTGTTAGGTATCGAGCTTTCAAAGGTAAAGTGTTGGGTGATCAAGACCTAGTTATTGGGATAAAGTGTTGGGTGATTTTCTCCCAACACCATATATGCATGATAAAGTATTGGACATGGAGTGACGATGTGGATTGATGTGGCATGTTGATGTGGAGTGACATGGAATGTCCACGTGGTAGGTGACACACAACAATGGCGTGGCATGCTAATATGGAGCTGACATGGCAAGTTCACATGGATTAAAGGGCATAATGCTGCCAAGGTGACAGCTAGATGACAGTTGAGTTGCAAGTAACAAATATCAGTCATTAAGAGATCAAGTATCAGGTGTTTTTGGACTCTTATGAGTTATGAATACTAATGGATCCCAAAAAGTTTGTTGATCAATGGGAATATCTCCATCAATAGAAGTCCATCTATCAGGTTGGGGAGGCTACAATGAGAAAAATGTCTCATGTATTTCTAATGGGTTAGTAGACTAGTGAACCGGGAGACAAAGTGTTAGATCACATAAAGTGAAGTCACAATGTCATTTGAGGGGTTATTATTTGATCGTCAGGTATCGAGCTATTAGGTGGTTGGGACCTATGATCGATTTGACCCGTTAATACTAATGAAACACAAAACTATGTCAGTTTCCAAAGAGGTGTTTTGTTGTTACTTTATAGTTGCATCGCGAAGGTTGGTTCTTTCGAAGTTTTGGGTGTTGGGGGGGATAAAATGAGACTATCAAGGTTGCTCCTGAAACTATCAAAGCTCGATAAGGAGCACAAGGTGGTATCAAAGATCATATGGAAAAGTTTTCAATGTACTAGTGACATGGCATTACACCATGGTGACACATCGATAAGGAATGTCACATGCCTTCCATGTGGAAGTGGTATAAAGGCCATGTGGCATAAAGTGGTCAGTCATTAATTGGGCATAAATATGTGCTCAAAGTTCATTTTTGGACAAAATCTATATCGTTGGAAATATCTTGATGAGTAGAAGAGGACGATGATGTCAAAAATTAGTTTTGTGGAGGTTGGAGAAAGAGGAACTTTTATAGCCCCATCCCCAAAAAAATAGTTTTGGATCTTGGGCCTGGATGCCCCACAACCCTAATCAAGCATCAAGGGGTTGGATGTGTTACATCAACAATGACATAAAGAGAAAATAACTAAAGTATTACTCCTTTAAGGGTAGTTTCTACTAGGCCCACATGAGTTTCCAAAGCATCTTCCACATAGCACATTTTAAAGTCTATTTATGCTATGTGGTGAGCATCAACTACAATAGCTACTAATTTAAGACGTGGAGAGCACAAATGTCTATAACGTCCTCCTTGGCCCAAGAAAAGTCACCACAGGAGAGTCCCCAATAGAAATATAAGTGTTTGGGAGGGGAGGGGATTTAGTAAAACCTCTTTAAGAAGGTGTAAATGAGAAAGATCTGATCAACTAGGAAGCCAAATACTGTAGAGATCTCAATTTCAATTCATCTCAAGTTAGTTTCTCCTCTGCATTTGTATGGAGGCAGTAACCTCCCAATCTAGCTCCCTAAGTGGAAGCAGTTGAGTGGTGGTTTTCACTGCACATTGGTTTGACACATTATTCTCAGTTCGAACCTTTTGGTTCCAATATTTCTACCAATGTGCACATTTAATTATGGCATTCATAACAAATAATTATGCCTTAACCACCTCATTCTTCAATTCTTAACACCTCACTCAACATCCACTAATTCACATAAAACACAATAATTATTTTTGCAATGTCAGTGAGTCATAACTTCTACTGAGGAATGCTAAATTAGAGCTACTCAAGATTAACCACCATTTATTGTTGAAGTGGACAAGACCCCAAAATATAAACCACTTGGCTTGCTTCCATAGCGCAACTCAACTTGGGAAATTAAATGTAAATGATGTCATCACACCCAACAAGGAGATCCATGGTAATAAATCCACATGTCAAAGATAACATCTTCATCACACTTATTCATTATTGCAAATGTTGATGAAGAATGGAAACAAAGCATTGTTCACTAGGGGAGCCATAACACCCTGTCCTTTCCTATTTGCATGGAAATACACATGTTCTCAAAGAAGTTCCTTGAGTTAATTCTAATCAATTTCATAGAATGGGCTTGTAAAATGTGCTTCTCACATTTGTCAACGTGAACCTCTCACTTAAGTGTGCATGAATTTCATCTTGGTGGTTGATTCCTTTGTTGTAATTTCTCAAAACTTGGAAAATTTCAAGTTTTTAAAAGTCTTTAATCAAAGCCATAGAATGATGTATGAGATAAGTGACATTGAGATTTTAAGGGGAAGAATGAAGAGATAAGAATTGGATGAAAATTGATGCATTACCAACCATTGTAGCAATGCTAATCCTATTCTCTCTAGTAGAGCCTTGATAAACTATAGTTGCTTTTGGTTTGTTGTTTTTTGTCAAGATCATGAATGATCCGTCTTGCACCTACCACCCTTGTAGAAATGATAATGACTATTAGTACCTATATTAGTACATGTTTTTTAAGTTTTAGCATTGCCAACATAGGGAATTATGTTGTCCTATTCCATTTTTTTTACTTCCATGACATAAAATTGCACACAACATCTATGTTCGATATACATTATAAATGTGATTGAATATATGTGTGACATATAAATATTACACCCTCCTTTAACTTTTGATGATTAAACCTTCCTTAAAAAATTTCTTAAGTTAAAAAGGCATAAGTATAACATCTACAAGTAAAAATAATTAATTCATTTTTGTTTAACACACATTTTATGATAAATTATAAATATATACATCTGGGTATGAGGTGGTTGTGTTTGAGGGTGTGGTCAAGCTCTTTCTCCTCTGTGGCCAAGTTGAATTTCTTATTATGCAAATGATGATGAAGAGGGGGATTCATTAAATCAACTATAGCATTTTCCTCTTTTAATTTTCTACTAAAGGGGTTAAGTGGTAATGAGTAGGGTAAGTAGTCACAAGCCCTCTTTGTGGAAGGAAAACATTTGTCAGAGAGAGGATCATCCCTCTCAATGGAATCCACCCTCTTAAATCTGGCTAGCAATTCTCATATGAGAGATTCTCCAATATGGAGTATGCCTCTCTTAGATGAGAGAAACTCAAAAAATGGGCAATGGAGCCCTTAATATTTTCTCCATGTTGGAAACATGGGTAGCAATTCTATTGAGAGAATAAAAAATCCACCACCAAGGCTATTCGAAGAGACAAGCTACAAGGCTGTAAAAAATAACATGTTTTCTTCTTCAAAATATTAACAAAAGAAATGTTGGTTGTCAAGAAGCTCCTAAGAGTTTTTTTATTATAGTAAATACTCTTCATAAAAATATAATATTCTTGCAATATAATAATTTCATCCTACATAAATTTATATGCCAGTTGATATAGTGAAATCCCTCCACTAAAATTATAATACATTTAAATAGATGTCTATAAGATATATTTATAGAACTTGCACCTCATCCATGATTGTTTATGAATATTAAAAGTCTACTATTAACATGCTTTTGATGATACTATGTGGAGGATGACAACTAACGAAGAAGGAGGCAACACAAAGTATTTTTGCATGGTATTAGGATAAATACTACAATATTGAATCTATGGAAAAATTGTGTTGCTCACTATTTGTGTGCGCTTGCAAAATTGTAACCTTAAAGCTCTCTACTCATCTTAAGTTGGCTTATAAGTCCATGAATGTTATGAATATTATAAAATCATGAGAGTAGGTGGGTATTTACCATCAATTTGAGGAATCGAGTAGTGGTAAAGACATGTATTTTTTTCTTATCTCAGATTTGTAATGTTTGGGCTATTTTACTACTTTGCATTGGTTGAACACAAATCCGCCTTATAGATTTATGGACCTTGCAATAACTATACATAAATCACACCTTAAGATGCCCATAAGGACTACCTCATGAATGCATAAGTGCTAAAGTCCATTCCTTCTAGTGTCACTCTTATGGTTCAAAGAGATGATTTTGGATCCCTCACATAGTCTCAAGGCTTCATTTGACTACTCCTAGGCCATAATGAGGTCTCTTTTTGTCTCATGCAATAATCCACTAGTACTTTGGCCACACGAGCCCTTGTATGGGTCGTCCTCTAGCCACCTTGGTCACTATTGGACAATCTTGCACCCCAAATAATACCCAAAAAGATCAAGAACACACTTTCAAACCTCAAGGCGCCCCCATCTTGGGTGGACGTGCTCTTACTTATTGGTAATAATTGGTCAACTTCAACACTTTTATCTTTTTCTGTGGGTGTGTTGCTTACTACAGGAAATTCTATTTTTCCAAAGAAAAAAATTTGGGCACTAGGGACAACTTGGAGAAACAAATTGACCTCCCTCTCATCTTGAAGGAAAAATTGAGGTTATTGGTACGATGTCAATGCCACAATACTCAATTAAGATCATAAACATGTCACTCATTGGGATTGAACTTGGGTAGGGAGGTTAACAATCATAACCCGCAATCACCTAGGCTAGACCCAATTGACATAAGAAATTGTATACTTACCATACTTGTGTGTGTTATTTATGTTCACTGTCCATTTCCCTATGGTACAAAGGACTTACTTTTACGTAAAAGAACATGGTTTGATCATTCTCCATGTGGCTAGGATGTCAAAGCTTATAATTAGAAAATTGTAAGGAAGATTATGTGCCCTATATTAATGGGTCACATCTCTCTCTATAACAACTACTTGTGATAAATATGCCACACTCTCTCTTCATTTGGTCTTTATTTTTAGGATTAAAAATGAGACATAAATAATAAATTAACATAATAAAACACATAACTCACTATACACAATTGATCTTGGAAAACCCCAATGGGGAAAAACTAAATTTGTAACATATCTATTACATGGCCTAAAGGCACCTTACCATAGAGGATAACAAACATATTTATAGGCTTAATTACATGCCATACAATGGGTTAATACCACCAATACCACATGCCTGAAAACCACATATTGTAGACTAAATACATTTAAATTTATGATCGAGTCAAGTTTACTTAACAACCCCCCTTTAAATTTGACTTGAGAAAATTCTTTGGATCTACTCTAGAAAATGTGCATGGCCCCTCATCACTTTAGATTTTACCAGGGGCACGCGTGTCTAACTAGGTCTTATAGTTGACTTTAGAAAATTCTTCAAATCTAATCTAAAAAACACGTATGCGCCCCCATCACTCTAGATTTTACTATGGGCATGTGTGCCTAACCAATTCATATAGCTCTCTCTCTCTCTCTCTCTACAACTCTCTCTCTCTCTCTCTCTCTCTCTCTCTCTCTCTCTCTCTCTCTCTCTCTCTCTCTCTCTAGGTCTTATAGTTGACTTTAGAAAATTCTTCAAATCTAATCTAAAAAACACGTATGCGCCCCCATCACTCTAGATTTTACTATGGGCATGTGTGCCTAACCAATTCATATAGCTCTCTCTCTCTCTCTCTCTACAACTCTCTCTCTCTCTCTCTCTCTCTCTCTCTCTCTCTCTCTCTCTCTCTCTCTCTCTCTCTCT
>APFE031405141.1:71236-83903 GCA_000404065.3 Pinus taeda | reverse complement strand
TATATTATCGCCATGTTCATTGTACCGTCACTCATAAATGCCCATGTTCTCTAACCTTTCCATTCTCATCTTCCACTATGTGTTGCACAACCTACTATTGCATCTTTCACTTGAAAATCCTTGAGAGATTAAACTACCTTTTTTTTACTCATCTATGTCCTCATGTCCGTACCACCTTCTTAATCATAACTTAGTCCCAACCATCTCACCTTTTGATCTTTCTTCACACATTTCCTCTTAATTAAATATTAGCCATCTCTAACAACATCAAGCTAGCATACAAGTACACCTACCACTCTTGTGGCTATCTAAGTGTTTCATTTCACAACTTGATCCTACATCCTCTCTATTCTTGAGAGGGATAATTTCATGTGCTAATATGCTACATGTATGCCTGAATAATAAGGCTTACAACAAACTTGGGGAATTCAAATTTCCAATAAATCTTCACTTAGATCTTTATATCTAGTTACCCACAAACTTTAAGTCCTTAAGAATGCAAAACTACCCTACTCTATTACTAGTTGTTAGGATTAAAAATGAAAGAGAAATACTCGCTGAACAATAATAAACACATAACAACAACACACAAATCATCACACATAATTTATCTTGGAAAACCCCAATAGGGAAAAACCAGATTGCAATACATCTATTACACAAACAAAATGCATCTTTTCATATAGGATACCAAAACTATTTATAGACTTCATTACATGCCATTCCATGGGCCAACACCTTGGATCACCAACACCACATACCGAAAAACCATGTATTATAGAATAAAAAAATTTAACTCTATGACCGAGTCAAGTTTGCATAACAATCTCTTCAAACTCTTTTTGGATGACATTGTGTTGTTAGGGGGATTTTTAAGTAAAAACCAAGAAGTGACTAGACTAGTTGGAAGGTTGGGGATGTTGTAGTTGAAGCAGAGCAATTATAGAAAATTTGGTTGTACTCCTTCCCTTATTTTATATATGACCCCAAAACTGTTATCATAAATCATTACAAAGTGATAAGATTATCAAAATATTTTCAACATCAACAACCTTTGTATGATTATGTTCTAATTCATGTTGATAATTTTGATCAAGTAACTCAAAGAGATAATTTCATGCATGTTGAGGAGAAGGCCAAAGTACAATAGTTCATGGACGATACTTATGATTTTTATCTTTAACAAAGGAGTCTCTATACTTCAACCCCCCTTGAAAAATTAAACTTATTTGGAAATTTGACTTTCCAATTTACAGATATTTCCATAGAACCTTCTTCTCCATATATGCTAGAGAAAAATATTGAAGTATATCTCCAGTTTCATTAGATCATTCCTCTTTATTAACATCTTATGTTTCATCTAGTGTAACTAAAAAAGACAAGGAAAATAATGTATAGAAGCAAGAAGACAAGTCTCAAAGCACAAAGAAAGAATTAACTCATGCCCAATATATTTCTATGGTAGGAAAGATGATAATTGATGTTGGGTCACTGACCAACCAAATCAACCAGAGATTTATATAGGCATGGATTTTTCAGAAGCATAAACTGTTCAAAAATCAGTTGAAGCCCAACGAACCATTTAATGAATTGTCCAAGATATCAATAAATAAGCTCAACAAAGTGCAATGGAGATCACTCTAGAAACTCAAAGAATTCACAAGGAGTCAGTTCAAGATGTTTCACAGACTCCTAGATCATTAATGCAAATTTGAAAAGATTGGTCTCTAGGCATTTCACTAACTTCTATTTCAACAAACATTCCAGTTGTTTATTCTATTTTTAGATCGTTATCTAAAGTTTAACCAGTCACTGAAACAATTCCTTCCTTAAGTGAGTATTATTTCAATTCACAAACCAAACCAGTGGTTAAGAGGACCAAAAAGAGGAAGCACGTTTATTCTACTAAAACTATTACATAACTAAGTTGACAACCTTCAGTTGAACACAAAGACAAAGCTAAAGAGTCAAGTTGAGTCCTCATAGCTTTCATGAATGACACCCAACACAAAGTTGATGATCTCTCTAATGTATATGATTTTTTTTTGAATAAAATCAAAGAACTTTGGAAGCAAAACTAGAAAGGAACAAAATTTTCAATGAAGAAGAATGACAAAAATATTCCACAATGCTTAGAGAAGGATTTGCTTTAACTATTCAATAGATAGAACAAACACATAATCTTGATCATTCAAATCTAGAATAGTTGTACCAAACAAAATTGGTCGATTTGACTAATCAACATGCAAAGAAAATTCAATATTTGAAGGCAGTGCAAGAGAATCAAATTTCAGTTTTCAAGAAAGAATTTGAATCCTTGCAATAACAATTAAAGAAAAGTCAAGAAATTGCTGCAAGTATCAATTCCCTGAAAGAACAAGCCTTACAGGTAAATCAAAACTTAAAGGAGGTTCAACTTAAGTTTTACAAGAAAATGGATAAAACCTACAGGTTTTCCCTAGAGCTATTGTCCCTTACTAACAAAAATGAATTAATAATATAAGAGGACAAAATGATAAATAATAGATTTGTTATATTTCTAATTGGGAAAAGCAATTAAGCCCTAAGAATATTGTGAAATTCTATGAAAGGTACAAAAAGCTTATGATTGCATCATTAAACTAGAGATATTCAAACAACAAGGAAATTAAAGAATTAATTGAAGATGTAGTTAAGCTTTGCGACTTTGTTTGGGATACATAATTGGATATTACATAAGAATTTGATATGCCTCAACCAAAAGCCCTCGGGGAAGCAGTGCCATTAAGACTTAGTCATCAAGAAGTTGAAGATAAAAGATCATCAGGTAAAAGCATAATTAAATCTATTGGTACATGGGATGAACAAGTTTTTAAGGTTTTCTAGCAAATTCCTCTTGAAAAAACGAAGTTGATATCCAAGTTTTCAACAAAATATAACCATAAAAAGAGGTATATTGAAAATATGTATTTGAGGTGTCAGTTCAATATTGACAATTTCATACCACTTCATCTTCAACATATTTCTGAAAAGCATTTGGAATAGGCTGCATACATACAAATGAATGCTCCAAAAAAGATGCCAGTCGAATCAACTTCAACATCTCAAATCCAGAAAGAAGATTAAAACGACCCACTCGGTTGTGAAAGAAGATATTATGATTGGATAAGACTTATATTTTTAGTATTATCTCTATTGAAGAAATATTTAAAGATTTTATATCTTTAGCTGAAAACTTATCTTATCCTATTTATTTTTTTCTTATTTATACAACCCTTTTATGTTGGTGTAAGGGTTGGAAATTGTTGAAACTTAAGACTTTGATTTTGTAATCGGTATTTTGATATTTAAGTTTTTGAATACCATTTCAGATTTTAATGCATTTTTTGAGTTATGAGCTTGATATCTTGCGATCTATTTAATTATTGAATAGACACTATTCATATTTGTCTTCTTTCTCATTTACATATCAATTTATGTAAAATATTAAAATGTGCTAGTGATTATTTCCATTGAAACAATTTAGCATATATTATTGTCAAAATTACTTATTATTTCAGATTTATTATATGTTTTTCATTCGTCGACATTAATTTATGATATTTGAACTATAGTTGTATGGTTTTCTCTCGTTTACGAGATAGATTTATTTATGTTAATTGCATGCGATAAAAATATAAAATTATAAGAAAAAATAAATCCATTTGTTCATAAGTTCTTGAAAACAGAGCCCAAATAAAATAATTTTGTGTGGCTAGCTGGGCCCACATTTCAGTTAGGGTCAAACATCCACAATATTTTTCTTAGTATTGTGTTTGAATGATTCTCCATCTCCCTACCCCTCTTGTTGTCAAATGCTCAAGCTATTCCCACACACACCAAACAATTTTTATATTTGTTTTTAGTAAATTGTAAATATTAATTTATGGCATATATTTCCCTATTTTAATTTTAGCATTAATTTAGTTTAGTTTTAGAGTAGAGCAAACAACTAGGCCTTTGTTCCAGAGAATATACAGCCAAACCAAATGAACAAGGGTCTGATTGGGACCATGATCGGGCCAATACTCACTCATTGTAGTTAGGAAATTTTCCTCCAATCAACACATTCTATGGTTTAAAAATCTTATAGGTTAGTTTTGTACAATAACTCTCATGTGCTCTTTGATCTCAATTATTTCATGTCACTATCATCTTTCCTACTCAAATAGGTGTTGTATTTGTTGTTCATAACCTTCACAGGGGTGGCAAAAGCGAGAGGGGATATCATTAACCTCAAAGGAAAAACATAATTGGAGTATAGCTTGGGTCTAGGAAAACTTGCAAACAACCCGAATGAAGCATATGGGTTGCTACAAGGCCTATCTTTGGCAAGAGAAGAAAATATACAAAATATGGTGGTGACGAGATAATATATGTTAGTAATATAGCATTTGGTGCATGGAACACTCCCCAAATATTGTAAATTACGAAGTAAAATTGATCAAATTGAAGCCTTGAAATCAACCTTCTCTAAGATTAGTTTCTTCCATGTTTTGATATCAAACAACACTGCAGCAGACCAACTTGCTAAATAAGGTGTCAATCTAGAAGAAGGGGTTCTCATCCAGAACAATATCCTCACAAGATCCATTATTCCTCAATCAAATATTTGAGCAAATCTAAGGAAATTTATGGTTGGGGTGGATCATTAGGCCCTTCATGGCCCCCCCTCCCAAAGTTTATTGCGCAAGAAGTGGAATCCAACTCAATTTAATTGAATCTAAGATTGGCTACATGGAGAAAGGACAACATCAGCCTACCTGGTGCCCTTCGTTGTTTCTCTATACCCTCAGCTCATGATAAAGTGGTATTATTAATGGGAGTAGTTATTTGGAATTATTGCAAGTTGAGGGTAATTCAATTGCAGCAACATACAAAGCATTCATGGAGGAATTGACGATGCTCCATAGCTATTGTAAGATGAATTATTTTAGCATTGGGTTGTTTGGGCAAGAGCGACCATTGTGGTGGCATTAGTGCGAGGAGTGGGATAAACCCCTTCGAGCAACTTCCTCCCTTAGCCCCTAGGTCTCCTGTTATTGCTTGGAAGTTCGTTGGCACAAGATTCTGCATTTTTCGAGTGAATTTATAATGTCCTCTTCAATTTTAATTGCCCAAGGGAGCATGTAGTAGCTTATTTAACCTTGTAAGCTATAGTTTGTTAGGTCCCTATAATACTAGTTACCCCATTACTATTGTAGTTGTATCCCTTATTAATATTGTTGTGCCCCTATTGTCCCCATATTGTTATTACTGTGCCCCATAGAATCCCTCTATTGTTATTTTTGTGCCTTTATATATATATATATATATATTTTTACAGAAACGGTTGTGGGGCTTTCATTAATTGTCTGGAAAAATGACATGAGTTCGGTTACAAAGACTGATGTTGGTTTCTTGGAGACTCTCCAGCCAGCTGAGCATGCCACAGACCCTTTTGAGTTGCATTTTTTTTACAATTTTTCACATGGCCTTTTCTTGCTATCTTCCCTGGTTTATGGATACAAACAAACTGTTTTAGCAAAAGACGGAAGAACATAGAGATTTATTTTTTAAGGGATTGGATCCCAGGAGAGATCATTATCTCTAAGAATAGATCCAACATCTAGTTGGGCTGCTCTATTTGCTTCGACATCTGCTTCCTTATTATTTGTTCTCAGAATATGGAAAAATGTCAAATTCATGTGTTTTATCATGCTTTTGATTCTTGAAATTGTCCTTGCCAATCATAGATCTGCTAGATTTGCCTTATTCACCATTGCATTTATAATGATTTGGGAATCTCCCAGCACAGTTGCTTCTATGAAACCTATGTCCCTCAGTGTTTTGATCCCTTGGAACAACGCCATGACTTCCGCTTGAATGCTTATGGTGAAGCCTAGACCCCAAGCAAATCTGTGAGTGGAAGACTCTTTTGGATTTCTGATTATGCCTCCTGCTCTGGCCCTTCCTGGGTTTCCTTTGGCTGCTCCGTCAAAGAACAGTAAAGGAAATGTTTGGTTATTCAACCAGGCTTGAAGTTCTTCTCCATTTTTCCTTATTTGACAGTCTTTAAGGCATAGTGGAGATGTTGTGGACGACTGAGAGTTGCCCCGAACTCCATGTCGTGCTGGCTTATATTTGAGTCATCTTCTTTGTCACTCAACCACTCATTTAGCTGTCCTTTAACTGTGTGAGCAACTACTTTATAATTATGTTCCTTGTCCCTGAAAATCCTTCTATTCCTCTCCAACCAAGTTTGCCAAATAATAAATTTGGGCAGGGCAGTCCAAGCAGATTTGACAATCTTGTTTTTTGGGTCTGGTCCTGGATATCTATCCATCCACCTAGCAAACAAATCTAGGACTGCATGGGGGAGATTGGGCATCAGTTTTTGCGTTCCAAGGAGCTCCTGCCAGATCAGGACTGTGTATTTGCAAACCAGAGAAATATGGACAGCAGATTCAGAGTTTTCTTTACATAGAACGCATCTTGAAGGGCCAAGAAATCCCCTTTTCAGCAGTCTATCCTTTGTTAGGATCTTTTGATGGCATAACAGCCAACAAAAAGAATCGATCTTTGGGATAGTAGGAGAATTCCAGAGACCTTTCCAAGGCGCCGGATTGGGTGGGACGTGGGGTCTCTCTGTGATTTTACCATATCCCTGCTGCACTAAATACCTTGACTGATGTGTACCCCATCCTCTCGAATCTTTCATTTTCGCGTGGATAGGAGCAGCGCCATGAAGCAATTGGAGAAGTGTTTTATAATCAGAGAGCCACGTAGTTGGAACGCTGAGCGTTTTCCAGCCTGCCCACGAGTCACCGTGCCAAGACGATATATCCCAAAGCGTAATTAAATTCGCCTCATCCATCCACGCCTTCAGATCTTTGTTAAGACTCGTGTTTGCAATCGGAGGACTGTTCATTATGCTATCCTCCCATATTTTAATATACTTGTCGTTCCTGGGAACCCAATAAGCGTTGTCTCTAATTAGTGATCTAGCTTTAAATATAAGTTTGTTGAGGGGGGATCTGAGCTGATCTTTGGGCTGCTCCAGACAGCGTAGGCGCTGCCCTCTGAAATATTTATGCCACAACACCAATTGGACCCATCCAGGCTTTGGTGATATAATTTTTCAGATCAGTTTAGCACCCAATGCTAGGTTCTGAGCACTTAAATTTTTAAAATTTAATCCTCCTTCTTGAAACGGCTTGGTAACTATGTCCCAGTTTACTAGTGAGAATTTCTTTTCGTTGTTCTTGCCTCCTTTCCAAAGGAATTTCCTGATTAATTCTTCCATGATTTTAATGACTCCCATTGGTGCCAACAGTACAGAAAATTTAAACAGAGGCAGGCTACTTAATACTGATTTTATTAACATTGTTTTCCCTGCCAAATTGAGCCAATATGACCCCCAGGCCTGCATTTTGTTTTTGAATTTTTCAATCTGTGGAGACCAGTATTTACTTGTAGTCCTCTTGTGGAAGATTGGTAGCCCGAGGTACTTGAATGAGGTCCAGGAGGCTGATGCTGCAAATTCTAGGCATCTGGCAATGGTGCTTGCAGCAGTCACTGATACATTCCAGCAATATACGTGGCACTTACCCTTGTTTAGTTCGTTGCCCGATGCTTGGCAGTAATCTTCCATCACCTCTTTGAATTTCTTTGCCAATAGCTGAGAAGCAGCCCCGAGTAGCAGGGTATCATCTGCGAAGAGTGCATGATTGATGCATTTGATCCCTCTTGCTATGCCCAATCCAACTATATCTTGTTCTTGCTGTTTCTTATTCAGGTGGAAACTGAGAGCAAAGGCCTGCAAAACAAAAAGGAGAGGCGACATGGGGCACCCCTGCCTCAGCCCTCTAGTTGCTTTGAAGAAATCGGCAGCCCTGCCATTCACTAGAGGGGCGATCCATGGTTCAGAGATACAAGCTCTGATCCATTTTATGAAATTTTGTCCAAAACCTAGCTTTTGCATCACATCAAACATAAATTTATGTCTTACGCGATCAAAAGCATTTGCTAGATCGACTTTAATAACCATACCTTTTTCATTCCACCGGAGGCTTGAGTGGATCGCCTCTTGGACCAAGATGAAGTTGTCTACCAACTACCTGCCTTGAATGAAGCCGCCTTGATTCTCCGGGATGACTTTAGGGAGGATTTCCTTCAATCCGTTTGATATGACTTTGGTGATCACTTTGTATCTGATGTTGCATAGGGATATTGGGCGGAATTTATTGAAGGAGTTGGCACCTTTTTCTTTAGGAATGAGAGCCAGAAACGCTGAGTTTGTGCTGCCCCCAATTTTTTGACACTCTTGGGATTTTTGTATCATTTTCATAAGATCCTTCTCGACTATTTGCCAGCAAGTTTGAAGGAACCTGGGCGTGAAGCCATCTGGGCTCGGGGCTTTGTCGGGTTCCATTGCAAACAGTGCATCTTTAACTTTGTTGACTGAGATTTTAGTTTCTAAAATCTGGTTCATTTTTGCAATTATGAGTTTGGGGACATCGTCAATCAGATTGGCAGTCTGGCTGGTCCCCATATTTTCATAATACATTTTTTCAAAATGATTTGATGTTGCCTTCTTGATGCTATCAAAATCATTTATGATGTTGTTCTCATTTTTTATTTCTAATATATTGTTTCGGCATTTTCTAGCTTGCGCCTGTTTGTGAAAGGAGGAGGAATTGCGGTCTCCAGCTTTTAGTCGTAGACTCCTTGACTTGAGTCTCCAAAACTCTTCTTATGCCAGGCACGCTCTATGGAGTTTGTGTTGAAGCATGTTTTCCTTATCTAACTCCTCTTTGGTAATTTCAGTAGCTTCCAGGTGTAGATGTTGAAGTTCCAATTCATTTTGAATTGTTTTCCTGTCCACTGCAGGGTTTGGCAATGTCTTTGCCCAATATTTTAGCGTTTTTTTTATCCTACGGAGTTTCTCCTCCCATATGAAGAAGGGGGACCCCTTGACCGGCTCTTTCCAGCTCTCTCTAATCTTATGCAGGAATTCAGGCTCTTTGATCCATAGGGAGCTAAACCTGAAGGGTATAGGCCTTAAATCCTTGGAGGGAATCAGCTCTAGACTGATGGGCTTATGATCAGAAGCACTGGTTTGGAGAATGCGCATTCTAGCTTCCAAGCCCAAGAGAAGGAAGGAGCTTTGGACTAGGAAGCGGTCCAGTCTTGCTGCTATATGTCTCGGCCCCACTCTCTTGTTTGACCAAGTGAAAGTACCAGAGACTGGTTTTATATCTAGCAGATCCCAATCATGCATGAGATCTTCTGCCCATTCTCTTGTCGGATCCCTAACTATGCTACCTCCTCTTTTTTCTGATGCATGGAGTGTGAGGTTTAAATCTCCAGCTATAATGACATTTTCCAAGTTTTCTATATCCGTTAGGCCTTTGATGGAGTCCCAACAGTCTTTTTTCTCACCTGCATTGTTAGGAACATACACATTGAACAGACATATATTCTCTTTTGACTCTAAATGTTGCATTTTTAAAAAGATCCAATGAGTGTTGAGAGACTCAGAGATTAGAGAAAACTTATTTGGGTTCCAGAGTGCCCCCAGCCCTCCCGATGCTCCACGGGCAAACATTGCATGCGCTCCATTTTTTTTCCAAAATTTTTTGCTTGCTTGGAGGAAAGTTGATTCTTCCAGTTTAGTCTCCTGGATGAGGAGGATGTCTGGGGCTTCCAATCTTATTAATTTGTGCATTGCTTCTTCCTTAGCTGAGTTACCCATCCCCCTACAATTCCAAGAGATTATTTTCATCATTTATTTATGCCTTGGGGGGCTCCCTTAGAGCCCTGTGTTTGAGTCCTTGTCACCTTCGGGGTTTTGGCTAGCAACTTCTCTAGCATTGGCTAGCTACCCTGAAGTTTGTCCTTGTAGGTTTCTTGTTCTCTTTTCTCTTTTGTAGATTTGCGCCCTCGAGTAGATCTTTTGGGAGAAGACTGGGATTCCCCGATTTCTCCTTCTTCCTCTGATTTTTCAGACTCTTGGGTTTCTTCCTCTTCTTTTGTGGCCTTTTCTTTGGGAGGCTCTGGGCTTTTGATGGAGGGGGAGGCTTTGGGGAGAGAGGTCTCCTTTGGAGCTTCTGTCTTATGCGAGTTCATGGCCTCAGATCCGAGAATTTTGAATTTATTCCCTTGACTTTCCCTGGCTGATTTTTGAGCTATGCCCTCTTGTTTCGTTTTGGCACCCCCATTTGTATTCTTCCTGTGAGAGTTTTTGGATCGCTTTGCCTAATTCCATCCCTCGTCCTTGCCTTTTTCTTCCACTCCTTTGGTCGGGCAATCCCTGGCAAAGTGCCCGCAGACATGGCACTTTCGGCATTTGAATGGCAGCTGCTCATAGTCCAGTTTCTGTATGTGGGTCCAGGGACCTACCACTATTTTGATAGCTTGTGGCAGTCCGACTTCCAGATATACCTCTACATAGATTCTGGCACAGTCATACTGGTCCTTACTGTTGGCCCTGTCTATGAATTTTCCCAGGGTATTGCCGATATGCTTCAAGGAATCCCAGTTCCAGTAGTGGACAGGGAGATTTGGGAGTCTCACCCACACTGGGACTGCTGTGGGCATGTCTACCGTCGGGTCGAAGTCTGGGGTCCATTTATTTAAGTACAGCCCTTGGGGCCCATGAAATAGGGGTCGTTCCTGAAAATTAAATCTTTGTCTTCTTTTGCAGAGAATTCGAACAAAAAGTAGCCTCTCCCGAGGAAGTAAGAGGTTACCTTGTTTTGGATCAGAGGTGCCCAGTTCCTGGAAACCCAATTCTTGGTTGTCTTCGGCGAGGTCCAGAGTCCTATAAACTGGCCTACTAGTGCTCGATCTGCCAACGAGAGGGCTACTTGGATCGGTCCTTCTGGTGGGAGGGCAATCTCCGGAATATCTTCCAGTCTTTTCACAAACTTTGCAGACTCCGTACATTTTTTCTTAGGCAGGGAATCTAGGAGGGTTTTAAAGGCCTCAGCTACCGAAGATGATGGCTCCTCCATGGCGGCCACAGCCAGGGTGGCCTCAGCTGAGCCAAGCCCTCGACGGACCCCCGCGGGCACAGGATCAGTTCACTTCCACGCAAGCTCCCGAGAAGGCTTCAGCGGCTCCCATGCAGGCAAATCTTGAAATGCAGGTGCACGCAGGTCACCTGGTCACAAGACTAAAAAATATTATAAAATATTTTTGTGCCTTTATATTATTATTGTTAGGTCAGTTGGGTTATATTGTGACTCCTTAAACTCCTATATATAGAAAGGAGGTTCTGTCATTTGAATCATCAAATAATTGTTCATTTATGTAATGTAAAGGAGGTTGCCCCCTCGAAGAGACTCAATTCTAAGGCATTGATCTATCTTTTCTATCTTTTTGTGAGCTGGTTTCATAACATTTGGTATCAAAGCTTTGAATTCTAGGGTTTTTTTGCTCCAAACAAGTCATCGTGGAATTTGCGCTATAACTTTTTTTCCTGCGACATTTCATACGCTAAAAAAAACCCATTTGGGCCGAAATTGTTCTGAACCATAGGTCTGAATTTCAGAGCTTTTTGCGCTATATTTGCAAAGATATGATCTGAGGAAGTTGGCATTTTTGCAGACTCCCGAATTACATTCCAAATAGGTGACCTGAGGAAAATAGTCATAACTTTTGTTTTGAGCATCAGATTGAAATTTCGTAAGAAGTTACAGAAAGAGGACAGACTGTAGTTTCCTGTATATATTTTTTAGATCCTAAGGTCGAAACAGTGGCACGTGGCACTTCCTACAAGTTCACTCTTCTGAAAAGGTCTATAATTAGGTCATCTTGGGAGATTGTGCATAACTCTGCCTTGGAGAATATAAATTTGATAATTTATGTCCCAACCAACAAAACATGGACATGGATTCGGTTCCAGATCACGTATATCACATGGATCAAAAGAGTGGTAGTAAACCCCATACAACACCCCCATGGGATGGTGTCATACCCATAATATGCTCGTTTAGCTAACAAACAGATGGCATGGCTACTGGTGGGATTGGAAAGAGGACACGGAGGGTTACTGCAGGTCGCAATTTCAAAACTAGATGATCCGAAATTACAGAGATACATCAAAGGCATATCGAGCTCCTACAAATTGAAAAAAGGTGTGTAGATTTTTTTAAATTTTTGCTTAAGCTTGGTTTGAAAAATTATTTTGAAGGAATTCAAAGGGCATAGTAGAGCATTATTATCTGTACTTGATGCCCCGAGGAAAGAAAATGAAAACACCTAGTAAGCAACCTGAAAGCTCTAGCATAACTTATGAAGAAGAGGAATAAATGCAACATGATATATCAAAATTACGATACCAAGTGCAACAAATGTCACTCACAAAAAAAGTAACAGAATCTAAGATGGATGGTTTAAAGAAAGATGTAGAAGCTAAGATGAATGACGTGGAAGCTAAGATGGATGATTTGAAGATAGATTTGAAGACAGATTTGAAGACAGGCATGGCAAATTTGAAGACAGATTTGACAATGTTTCTACAAGAAATACTTACTAATAGTGAAAGGGGAGTAAAGGAAACTCATAATGAGAACAAAAGAAATGTTAATCATGATTTCATAGACTCTAATGTTGGATCGAAGACCCACCATATTCCAAAAATTGATATGAGGAAGTTTGATGG
>APFE031405141.1:50673-68660 GCA_000404065.3 Pinus taeda | reverse complement strand
AACACAGTCATTCATAAAAATCACTTCTTGTATCTATATTCACTTACTAGCCTAAGATCAATATTTCATTGTAAGTCATCTCAGACCGTTTCGTTTATCTATTCAATGAGTGTGACTTGGAGAGAGCCTTCTCCTGTTCTGGTAGGGCTAGCTATCAGATTGAGCGTGGTTTGTGGTTACCCTGAATTTTGCCTTCCTTCAGCCTAAGGCGGATTTAGGTGCTAACACTAACCAGATTGGATAAATGAAGCAAGAGAGGAATGGAAGATGACGAAGAAGTGTGGGAACTTATTCGAAAGTTACAACAAGATTCCAGTACGTCTGATACATTTAGCTGGAAAAATGATTCGTTATGGTACAAAGATCGATTATACCTCTGTAAGAATTCCCAACTAAAACAAAATATTGTTATGGAATTTCACACTTCTCCCTTAGGAGGGCACTCCGGATTTTTAAAAACTTACCACAGGGTTAAGAAGGAATTTTTTTGGGATGGCCTTAAATCAGATATTCAAAAGTTTGTGGCGGAATGTTTGGTTTGCCAACAAAATAAAGTCGAAACATTAAGACACCGGGTCTATTACAACCTTTATCCATTCCAAGCCGACGTTGGGAGGAGGTTTCAATGGATTTTATCATAGTTTTACCCAAGTCTGAGGGAAAGAGTGTCATCATGGTGGTAGTTGACAAACTTACCAAGTATGCACACTTTTGTGCATTATCACATCCATTTAAAGCTAGTACAGTTTCTACTACATTTATGAAAACAATTCAAAAGCTACATGGGAACCCAAAGATTATTGTAAGTGATAGAGATCCCATTTTCACTAGAAATTTTTGGACAGAATTGTTTTCTTGTCTTGGTACCCAGTTAGCTCATAGCTCATCTTATCATCCTCAATCTGATGGGAAAACTGAGATAGTAAACAAATGTTTGGAAGGATATATTCATTGTTTTGTATCTGATAAACAAACACAATGGGTCAAATGGTTGCCTCCGGCTGAATGGTGGTACAACACTTCCTTCCATACAGCAACAAAAATGATCCCATTTATGGCACTTTATGGATATCAGCCACCATCCGTCACATCACATTTAAGAGAAAATTCTAAGGTTCAAGCAGTGGAACATCACATCGAGCATCAACAAGAAGTCCTCCAACTCTTAAAGGATAACCTCGTGTTGGCGCATAATAGAATGAAACAATAGGTAGATCAACATCGCATCGAAAGAATTTTTGATATAGGTGATTGGGTATTCCTACGGCTACAACCATATAAACAAATGTCTCTCAAGCAAGCTAAGAAGGATAATAAATTATCACCAAAGTATTATGGTCCGTACAAGGTGTTGCAAAAGATTGGTACTATGGCATACAAATTGGAGCTTCCTACAGCATTTCGAGTGCACCCAGTTTTCATGTTTCATGTTTAAAGACGGTTATAGGCGACAAGCTCCCAGTTCAAACAATATTGCCAGAACTTGACGAGGAAGGAAAAATTATATTGGAACCGGAAGCAGTCACAGAAACAAGAACTCGACAGCTACGAATCGATCAATTTCGGAGTATCTTATCAAGTGGAAGAACTTATTTGCTGAAGATTCCACATGGGAGGATGAGAATTTTATACAGAAGTATCCATAACTACTCAAGCGTTGAGGACAACACTTTATTTGAAGGAGAGGGGCATGTTAGGTCCCTATAATACTAGTGATTACCCCATTACTATTGTAGTTGTATCCCTTATTAATATTGTTGTGCCCCTATTGTCCCCATATTGTTATTACTATGCCACATAGAATCCCTCTATTGTTATTTTTGTGCCTTTATATTATCATTGTTAGGTCGACTGGGTTATATTGTGACTCGTTAGACTCCTATATATAGAAAGGAGGTTTTGTCATTTGAATCATTAAAGAATTGTTCAATTATGTAATGTAAAGGAGGTTGCCCCCTCGAAGAGGCTGAATTCTAAGGCGTTGATCTATCTTTTCTATCTTTTTGTGGGTTGGTTTCATAACATAGTCATTTAAAAAGGGGGGGAATATTATTTAATGTTAGGTAACATTAGATAATAAAAGTTAAATTTTGGGCAAATGGAGGGAAACTTGCAAGTCGCTCAAAATTGAATTTAGTAGGGAAAAGCTCCAATTATAATCTATAAAAGGAAGGGAGGAGAGTCATTATGATCATCATGGTTTTTTTTTACTTTTTGATTTTGGGTTGTGGCTCTTGAAGGGATTTAAGACCCCTTTTCTCTGATTAGTTTCGGTGGTGAAATATTCCACCCTAGCCAATCCTTTTATCTTCCTTGCTACATGATTGAATTCTGGTTGAGTAGTAATTTTATGAGGCAACAAAAGGATGGGACTTATCTATCTGTGGTAGTGAATTACCTTTCTAGGGAAATAAATGTATTCTTGAGGCAATGATCTGACTTTCTGGGCAACAATTGTCTTTCTAAGGTAGCAAACCATCCATTTGAGGCAACAAAGGGCTAGATATTACTTCCTAAGATAACGAAGGGCTAGCATTTGCTTTTCTAAGGTAATGACGTGCTGAAGAACTAACTTTCTAAGGAAATGATGGATGGAGACTACCTTATGAGGCAATAAAGAACTAAATCTATCTTGCTGAGGTAGGGAAAAGTTGATATATACCTTCCTGTGGTAATGGAAAGCCGAGGATTAACTTCTTGAGGTAGCAGAGGGTTAAGAGCTTATTTTTTGAGGATGTGAGTGACCAAAGGTGCCATGATTAGGAGGATGCAAGGGTTAATAAGGGTGTTGATCTAATTTTGTGGCAATGAAGGGGACATCTACAGTCTATAGCCTAGAAATCATGTTTTCTTTGATAGCCTTGTTAGGAGATTTTTGACCATTATAAATTGATATGGATCACAAAAGTCTCAGTTCATTATAAATTTGTTAATTTCTTGTTGAACTAGTTCTATTTTATAATGGTTGCATGTGGAATCTACTATTGCTTGGGTTCTTTACTATGCTACTTGTGTATTCAATAAAGAGTATCATTGTTTCATAGATTGATGAGTATTGCACCACTTTTATGAAATACAATTCTTTCATGGTTTATTAGAAACTCTAGCTCATGATTGCACCCTAAGGGTAATCTCCCCATGAGGGATATCACATAATTGAGTTCAAAAGAGTTGCAAAGTTGGTCTCGGAGGTTGTCGATGCACAATAGGTATACAAATTCCCTTGGTAGTGTGTTGTGATTATCTTATGTCTTCCATAGTTGAGTAATAATTAGTAAAGGACGAAGGTCAGGCTATGTCATGGCATGGAGCTTTAATTTTAGAAATTTCTACCCCTTTGTGTTTTTTTGGTTTGCTTTGCCAACGTTTTGAGTATTGGATTATGTTACATATCCTTTGTGGCAAGACGAGCATGATTGTCCTGTGTATCTACTATTCCCTCTCACATAGGTTTCCCAATGGCCTTGCGTTAGCCACTGAAACTTCAGAATGTAGACTTCTTGGTGCGTATTTGGCCATTGAAACTTTGGAGCAACATCTCGATAGGATGGAGGCCAATCAAGAGCTGATGTGTGAAAAATTGAACTAAGTCTTAGAGGCAATATTGGTAGTGTTAGAAAAAATAATGGAGGACTGGACATAACAAAAGAAAACTAAGGACGAGTTGGATGGTCTTAGGAAACAATTGAAGTATTTACAAGTGGCCATTAATTCCTCATCTCTACATTTCTCTACCAATCTATTTGAGGGAAGCTCTAGTAAAATGTTTATGTTGGATTTGATTATATCTCCTTTGGAGGAGAACAATTATGGCATCTAGTCTAGTGCAAACTATTTCAATTTTGTAATGTATTGCAAGTTTTGTAAGACCTTACAGGCCTTTTGGAGAATGTACACCTCCAAAGGCCCTATGTTTCTTAGGCAAGTAAGCAAATAAGGAGACAAGGAAAATAATAGTGTGGATGAGACTACAAGTATAGTTGACCTTGAGGAAATTTCAATGTAATCACCTACTGTATAGGCTGTGATCTAGGCACATAATTTTGATCAAAATAAAATTCTCATTAGAGTTAAAAAATTTAACCTTCACATGCTATTTTGGGTTGCCCCTATTTTCTTTTAGGGTTCAAGATTGCAATTTGTGGTAGCATTGAGCATCCCTTTATTTATACTTTGGTCAAAGGTATTATCATCTTTCAATCTCAAGAGAACATTTCAAGATCAACTTGTGAGGCATAAGACTTCCCTCTCTGGAGGGCACACATGCACATCTACTTTAATATTTGCATCTAGAATTGTGCTTTTCCTTGCATGGTTTGCTTGTTCGTTTCTTTCTACATATACACATGAAGATTGAGAAACTAGTTAGATTTTTGTATGTGGATTTAACAATTTTAAGGATGATAAGGAGGCCTAACTCTCTTTGTTATTTTCATTCCTATGATTAGTTCTTCCCTTACATTCCAAGAGCATTGTTAATATAGATCTAACCTAGTTAAGGGTTCTCACCCAATTATGAGTAAATCAACCCAATTTATTAACTTCTCTTTTGCTGAATCACTAAAGTAAAGAATTAATTAGCCACAATGCTTATTAATTCATTTGAATTTAAGGGAAAGAGAAAGTTTTCATTTATGTGCTTTTGGATTTATTATCAATTTTGTATATTAATTGAGCTCGCTATGAACCAAAGAAAACATGTCAATAGACTAGTTTTCATCCACTTCTTGGCACAAGATTAACTATTAAAAATAGATAAAAACCAAACTTGAATAACGATAGGTTTATTAACAAGATTGAGTCCTAATCTACTTCTTACACAAATTTTCTGGAAGTGAACTGTGTGAAGTTTTTAAAACGTCCAACATTTAGAGTGGACACTCCACCCATCATCAAAGACAAATAAAGTTGTAGTAATGATAGAACGAGTATTGATAATCTGTTTTTAAAACGTCCAACATTTAGAATGGACACTCCACCCATCATCAAAGACAAATAAAGTTGTAGTAATGATAGAACGCGTATTGATAATCTACTCAATAAGTCTTGACTATCTAGTTTTCCTAGTTATATTTAGCATATCCACCCAATATCCACCCAAAGAGATCACATCTCGCCAACTTATTAATAGAGCCTAAACCCATGGCCTCCCATTAGCCATGTTAGAACTCAACCAATTGAACTAACCCTTAGGGCTAATATTAACAATGATATGTTCGATAAAAAAATATAATTTTGTCATCCATGAGATATCAAGATTAAAACTCATCACATCTTTATAGAGTTGTCTTTAAGTGAGACTTTTTGGAGTTTCACGCGGATTTTTGGTCAGAATCGGTAAAAGGATTTGTGGTCAAATTTTGTTTTGTGTTGTTTAAACTGGGTTTTTGATTGCATATATGGATTCAAGTTCAACACACTTAAAAACTTTTGGGGCAATTCAATTGTGTAGAATTCACCTGTCAAATTTGTGATCTCAATGAATTCGTGCCAGATTCAAGACAAATTAGATAAGAAAATAAACCGGAAAACTTTTCAAAAAAATTCAGACAAATTAAATTGAAAAATAAACAGAAAAACTTTAAAAAAATTCTCAAATATAAAATCAACTTAATTTAATGCGTCGTCTATATGTTATGTTTTAATATTTATTCCATGTATCCATGTATTATTTTTTAAATATTTCTATTTAATGCAATAGTCTATAACGCGACTTTTTGAAAGCCTTTCTGGCAGATTTTTCCGGTCAAAATCCGGCAGCAATTCATTGGAATCCCATGTTTGATAGCTAGTTTCTGCACAATCAATGGCTCCCAAGGGTTTTTCAGGGCGCTGAATCCAAATATGCAATTAAAAAACCATTTTAACTGGTTAAAAATCAAGATTTAACTTCATTTCTTCCGCCGGATTCCGTCACCGGAATCTCCAAAAAATCGCATTATAGACAACTCCCTATTTAATTATCCATGTTTGTAAAAATATTTAGGAATAAATTGTCCATGCTCTTTATACATAACTCCGTGGTTCACTCCATATGCTTTCAACGTTAGTTTCAAATGTTCAAGGGTTTTGAAAGGGTTTTGGGATAAATGTGTTTTCAACTGAAAAATTCTCTAACAGCTGCTGTATGAAGGAAGAGCTCGCAGAAACACGCCCACCACAGCAATAATCATCCTTAATGTCTGGTGGAGTTATGTATTTTTGTTGTTATAAGCTTCTGAATGATAGGGTACGAGGAATTAGGTCAATTTGAGGTTCAGAACAGCAATGTTACCATTTCGCCACTATCGGCCCCGTGGTTCGGTCTTTCATGGCATGGATCAAATGGCGCGGGGGCTTTTGCTGCAGACGTCTTCATATAATTCCAGTTTTCACAATGATGCAAGGTGGGAATTTCCAACATATCATTCCAGTTCTTGCTTTCTTTCAATTCTACACGCAGGGTTTGCACACTTAAACCCTAATGGAGAAAATAACATTTTGATATCCGGGGTCACGCTAGGCAAAACATATGTGTCGGATCAAACGAGTGTGGGAGAAACATCCGCTCCCCAAGTTTCCATCGAATCAAGCAATGGAAGCTCATGTGAAATAACCTGCAATATAGCAAGGCATCCATTTGAAAGAAATTGTATTCTGGCAAGGAAACCTTTGTTTTTGACATTGAAAACTCGAATGCTGGATGGGGGGAATGTTTCTTTCAGAGTACCAAGTAGGGCAGCTTCCGGCGAACCGAACAAGATTCCCGAGTATCAGATGCCAACTGTGACTTGGGGTGTTGTGCAGGGGCGAAAGGAGAAGCTTGTTTCTCGAGTGATAATTTGTGATTACGTGAGAAGTATTGGGATAGTCCCTGACGAGCTAGAACATTTAGAACTTCCTTCGACAGTCGATGTTATGAAAGAGAGGGTGGACTTTCTGCAGAGATTAGGTCTCACCATCGATGACATAAATCAGTATCCACTCATGCTGGGTTGCAGTGTGAGGAAAAACATGGTTCCTGTCCTTGATTATTTGAATAAATTGGGTTTTCAAAAGCAGGAGCTCCCAAGTTTTCTTAGAAAACACCCCCAAGTGTTGCATGCCAGTGTTATTGTAGACCTTGTGCCGGTTACCAAATTTCTACGAGGTCTTGACATTGAGAGAATTGACATTCCAGTGGTATTACAGAAGTATCCTGAGCTTCTGGAATTTAAACTCGAAGGGACAATGAGTACATCTGTTGCTTATTTGGTCAGTATTGGAGTGAATCCAAGAGACATTGGACCAATGGTGACACAGTATCCCCAGATTTTGGGTATGCGGGTTGGTAAAGTGATTAAACCTATTGTTGCTTACCTTGAGAATCTAAGACTTCCCAAACAAGTTCTAGCTAGAATGATCGAGAAGAGACCGTATATTCTTGGCTATGAGTTGGACGAGTTAATGAAGCGCAATGTGGAAAGCCTGCTTAGTTTTGGTGTACGGCGTGAAGCTCTTGCTTCTGTTATAGCACAGTATCCACAGATCCTGGGGCTTAATTTGAAGCCAAAATTGACTTCGCAGCAGTACTTTTTCAATTTTAACATTAAAATAGGCCCAGAAGACTTTGGTAGAATTTTAGAGAAGATGCCACAGGTTGTAAGCCTTCCTCATGTTTCAATTAAAAAACGAGTGGAGTTTTTCAGAGGACGTGGTTTCTCAGATGAGGACATAGCAAAGATGGTAGTTTCTTGTCCCCAGCTGCTTGTTGTAAATGTGGAACTCATGAAACGGAGTTTTTATTATTTTAAGACTGAGATCAAAAAGCCGTTAGGGGAACTTGTAGATTTTCCATCTTACTTTACATACAGCCTGGAATTCAGAATCAAATCTCGGTTTCAAAGAATGTCAAGAAAGGGCATTAGATGTAGTCTAGCGTGGATGCTTAATTGCAGTGACCAAAGGTTTGAAGAAAGACTGGAAGGTAACTATATTGAGAATGAGGACGTGGGTCCATCATTCTCTATGGGTGGACCATTGGAATCACCAAGAGATGCCGTTGATTCAGAAGAGGAAGATGAGGAGAGCGAGGATGAAGTTTTCTACAGACGCAAAGTTTCTGTTTAATAATGAATGATCTGCATTCTGCTGAAATCTATACACTCTGTAAAAGAGTTTTCTGTTGTCCTTCAAATCATGAATATGTCTGAACTTTGCTTCAAAATGTTCTCATGGTCTTCTGTATCAAAATTATTATTTTTTTTCCTTTGTAATCTCAGTAGCTTTGAGAATCTTGTTACGTTTTAGTCTATGATTCTGTGAGAGGTGTTTGGTGTGTTTGTATTATTGTGCTCAATAAAAAGAGGGATTCAAAATTAAGAGTATGGCAGAACCAACAAAGAAAAACTGTCTTTTAAAAGTTCAATCTATTTTTTTTTACAGTAAGCCGATCTGTCCAAATGCTGGTATGGGGCAATTAAAACGGGCAATTCAATAAATTAACACTAAATACTCTGTGTTGTCAGTAAGAGTAGATCAGAGGATATATTCGGGAGAAGCACGTTCTGTTTGTTAGAGAAACTGAAGTAACTGATTTACTTCAGTGTCTTCTGATACAAACATCACAAAGAATAGTTACATGCAGTTATCACTTCAAAGGAGCCTTCCAGAATCCAACTCTAGGATGAAACTCTCCCACAATCCTACTCTAGGATGAAAGCTGTTGGCAAATGAAGGCATGACTAAATGTTTGTAGCCTTGTGCACCCATCCAGTTATTGGACAGATTCATGCATCAGCCTTAAGGTGTTGTGCCGCGTGCGTCATGTAGTGATGTAACAATAAACTATGTGCGTCTGAACTCATAAAAGGCACTGTTATCTTATTGTATTCATATTACTTATATTTTGTGTTGATTTTAATCCTGATTTGCTGTGCACTGGTACGCATCCATAAGCATGATCACAGGCACTCAGATATCTCTTGGCAGGACTTGAACCCTGATGGGTTCTAGCATCCATAAGCATGAGCACACGCACTAATATGTCACTTGGTAGGACTTGAACCCTGAACCCAGCTAGCCACTGTTGGCATTGGAATGCATAAATTGTTGGAGTAGTCTACCTAGGCAGTAGAATGGCCCGTTTTCCAGCACCGGCCGGAAAATCGTCCAGCTCCGGCCGCCGGACGATTCCTCCACCCTCTGCCACCCTCCCCTACGCGCGTCACCCTCCTTCCCCGCCACCCTCCCCTGGCAATCCTGACATTCCGGCACAATGGATCCGATCGCAGCTGTATCCTGACATCCCCTGACAGATTCTGGGTCCGCGAAACCGAGGGAAACAAAAAAACAAACTGCACCACGCAAACGCAATGTTGAAGCTGACGCCTAAGATGAATTCCCTCCTCACACGCCATGACTTGATGCTACCGCTGCCCACAAAATAGAATCATGGTTGCCTCTGTTAAAAGGCTTGGGGGCATCAAGGGGATATCATTCTTAGAAAAAAAGAGTGGAGAGAAGAAGAATTTGGGAGGTTGGAGGAATGTAACTGTGATGGCCTCTGTTGCTTTTCCTGGGATGAAAGAGCAGTATGAGGCTCTGAGATTGAGCCCTGGGGCTTCTGAAAAAGATGTGAAGAGACTTCTGAAAAAGATGTGAAGAGAGCCTACCGTCGCATTGCGTTGCAGGTATGCAAGTACCCATTTGAAGCTATGTCTCTTACTTTCAGGATAAGATATTTTCAATAAATCTTCCATTTCTGAAGCAAATAGAAAAAGAGATACAGGTTTGACATAGAAATTAAAAATGTCAGACTTCACACATTCTTGAGAATTTTTAAGAAAATTTGTCTGGCAATATCCCTGGTCATATAGAATGTCAGAAAACATTAATATTGCACTCATATGTTAATATAATCTGGTTACAATATCATCCGGATGTTTGCAAAAGAGATGAGCGTGGGGTTCAATTTCACAAGATCTATCAGGCTTATGAGGTAAATTGCCTGCCTAAGAGTAATCTTTATCTATATGCATTTTCATTCTATAATATGGGATTCTTATGCAGGCCCACAGTTTTTGATTGTTGTTACTTTTGTGATAATGAGCAGACTTTAATGTCCAGTCTAGCAAAGGCAAAGCAGCAAAGCTATTCTGGTAATTACTCTGTGGAGGGCGTGATGGGAATCAATAATGATTATTGGGACGAGTGGGAAGAATGGATGAGATGGGAAGGAGCTGGAACCCTTGATCATTCCTCTCTTATAAACATTTGTGCCTGATGAAATCTTCATCATAGACTGTGTAGGTGTCTATTGGCCGGCCTTGCAAGCAGTTATGGCCTCTCCATGACGGATCCCATGTTGACTGTTATGGGCTATCTATAAAGTTCTTGCTATTGGCAGAAAAACAACTGCCTTAGAAAGCCCATAAAGCTTCTTCATTCATCTCCTGGAAACAATATGTTCTTCTACCTGTATAGTTGATTTTATCTCTTCCGTTGGCTCCCACAACACAAAGGGCTTACTAATCCAGATGAAGCAACAACTTTCTGAGTTCTCTGTTTTAGCGAGTCATTTGATCTGGTCATCGGTCCTGATTATTACTACCTGTACATATGTTCTGTTCATTTATACTCTCAACTACTTGTACATACCTGCAGGATATCTCTCTCGACGATGTCATTATTATGGGGTTCTGCTCTTCATTAAAGTGCTCCTAACTATTCTTCCTGTAATTTGTAATGACATTCATTTAATGGAAACTATTATTTTGATTTAAGAGATCTTTGATCATTGCGATGAAATGCTGCCGTTTCATTACATAATGCAAAATTTCTACATATTTGATCCTTGAGACAAAATGAAACCATTTCATTCCATAATGAACTTTTCTATTGTATATCATCTGACATCCTGAACAAGGCATTATTCTAGGCTGGAACTATAGGCAATCCCTGCCTGTATTTGCAGGATTCAAATGTTAAGTTTTAACATTAATGTTGATTTTATAGGTTTCATATGGGACTGAGATATATTCAATCAATTAGTTTTGAGTATTTTGTTTATAGATTGTTACCGTGACAAATCTAGGGTAATCTCTGACAAATTATGCTTGGGGCTATAATTGTGGAGCCATGGAGTGGAGCATTGATGCCTAGATCCTGTAACAAGAGAGATCTGAACTGTGCAACACTGGAAAAGTTAATGAGGACGATTGAAGTAGGCAAAGTGTCCAGGTTACAGATGTAGCAGCGAAGAGTGGCAAACAATGGGGTGGCACTAAAACTACTTATCTGATAGATCCTAAAGAAGAAACTCATCACTGGTAGTTGTTATCTCTAAAACTAGGTGAGTGTAAGTGACCAGTAACATTACTGATTAGCATATAACTAAAATTTTTGGTTGAGACTATTTCCTTTTTTTGGAAATCCAAATTGTAAAATGCCCTTTAAAGGACGGATTTGTAGGGATTGTGGAAATTTCAGAATCAAATTCTTAAAGTAAATTTTAAAATTTCATCTTATATTAAAGGTTTTCTAATTTTTTGAGAGCGCTCTCTTCTTTTTAAACCCCTTAAAGGTGGGGCGGGAGTGTAAGATATATATTTTATTAGTAGAAATTCAAACAAGTAAATAGAACATTTAAACTATTTGCTCTGCCCTGCCTCTTAAAATGCTTGAAATTGAAAGTTTGAACTGTATCTTCGGCAGGGCATAGATCAATTAATAAGTGTTAAAAGTTTGCTTTGAGGAAACTAGACTGCATAAAGTAGGGCATGACAAATACATTTTGTTTTGAAAGGTGGGTTTGCCAAAATGGAATCTAAAACCATTATATTAGAGGACTTCAGTATGTAAAACAAAATGAGAGACACAGAGCTTGAAAGGCCACGCATGAAAACATAAAACTAAGAATTTGGAGAACCAATTTGGTTGATTCATTAATTGAGATATTAATGGGATGCTCTAGCATCAATAACTAGAACTCCTCCATATTTTTTTGCAAGTCTGGGACAGAGAGTGAGGAGAAGCCGTCCTTTCTTTTTCGACTGATCCAAACAAAGGTCCATATGCTCAACTTCCTATCTAGAGTGAGTGTGAGTCACAAAGAACTTGATGTGGCAATATAATTCCAATGTCTTGAAAATTTTATGTCACAGGTGCGATTGGTGCCCAAATTGAGGATAATATATGGCATGTGTGCCAATGTTCTTTGCCCGGAGAGAAGCTCTCTTAGAATTTGCTTTTGCCTCCAACAACTTGAGTTTTATTTGGGATGCCAAAGAAACAACTCAATGAAAAGATTTAGCTACCTCCATGGCTTTTCAATTCGACATGAATTTGACGAGTTGGAGATGAACCCCTATGGCCTAGGCAAAGAGCCATTAAGGGGAAGGAAAATAAGTTGAACACAAAGAGATGATGGAGGAAGGGATTAACTAGTGTAAGGAGTAGATAGGGTTGAAGAGCAGGCAAGAAATTAACATTGAAATCCATATTCACTAGAGGAAATCAAGAACACTATATAGCCCACATGCTCCATTGATAAATGTTGCTAGTTCTAAACATCAATGCCACATATACAAGGGCCATGATGCAAAGGTTTCGATGTCATTGAAGTTGTAGGGTCGTTGTAGGTATATGCCTTTAGATGGCAAGAGGTGACACATGTATGTGGGTCGATGAATGCCATCTCATACTCCTGCACTTGAATTCTCTGCTCGTAGGAAAATTTTGAGAGGTTTCAACGTTAGGGTTGATTTAAGATATTTAATTGTAATAGTGAATCCTAATCACCATGCAGTTCAAGAGGAAAGATTGTACTTGAATGTCAAGAAGTCACAGCTCAATTTTCATGCATATAATAGATATGGAATAATTTTATTACAACAAAGTTAGTATCATTGAACATGTCGCACTTATCTTCAAGATATATGTTAAAATCTCCTAATAGTTTAAGCCCTATGTTATGTTGAATCCACATGAACCACAAGTGTTGTAAGTTACCTAGTCAAAAATACAACAATACAAGCTGAAAATCAAATTTGAGAGTACACAACGATTAGGCAATCAAAACACTTCATTAATATATAATAGATGAAATACATGCACATACTTAGCATATCACAAGTTGGTACAATATCAAGTTCTCCAAAGTATAGCTATGGATACCTTGAAACCCTGGCCACCAACTCATCCCAACTAGGAATCACTTCTAACATGAGTTGGCCAATCCACCAAGAATGCTCAACAAGCTAGCATCATCTTTGGCAAGTCCTTCTTAGCCCAAGCAAAGTGCATCCCTCTCTTCTTCTCGCACATAACAAGTACCTATGAGGCTTCTAAAAACCTAGTCTTCTTCTCCAATAAGAGCTACATGAACAATTTTATCTTTATCCCTCTATGATTTATTAAAAACCATAGCATCTTTGCATTTTTAGGGTGAAACCCTCACCTTAGAACATCCCTTGAACTCTCCAAGAACTCTTGTGCAAAAAGAAAAAGGGAGATAATACAAAGAGGATACATAAGAGAGAGGAAATAGTGCACTCCACTCCTCACATCTCTAATGCAAATGTGTGATGAATGAATGTATGAATGAACTCTCTCATTTTTCTATTTATGAGGGGTAAGGGAGGTCAATAATTTTTTGGGGAATTGTTTCTATTTTTGCCCCTAGCCCTGACCATTTACTTGTCGCATCACCTAAGGTCTACAAGAATAATCTTTAAGAGACTGGTAAAAGGTTTCACAATGTCTGCCAAGAAGGGACACATATTTTGTTGATTGAAGTGGACAGATTTGAGCCAAGGAAAATTTTAAGGCTATTGACTTATGCACTGTATTGGATTCGCTACTGCTTTCTTTGAGCTATTATGCTCTCTAGCCTCTGGTGTGCCTCTTTTACGGTCACAGTGGTTAATTCTGTTCACTCAAAAAGTTATGATTTGTAAAAATTTGAACTCATATCAAGAAGCAACTATATATATATATATGGCCATAGTAAAGTTTTCCTGTTTATGAATTTTTTTGTGTAAATTCCCATATAAAAAAATATGTTCTAATTGTTCCTAACGGAGTAGTAAAAAATGTGATCTTAAAGTGCCATGATGTGACTGTGTATCAATTAAAATACATGAAATAGATATCGTTAGTAACCCAAATGATAAACATGTTCCATGTTTTTAATAAAATTAAAATGATATTGAAGGGTAGCTTGAAAGAGATCTTAGATGAAGGAAATCAAAGCAACAACATTTTGTGGCAAAGGATTACTCTATTAGAGTACACATAGCTGGTAATACTGATTACAGAGTGTGAGTTGGTAGCAGCCTGGATTGGGAGCATTTGATTTCTCCTAAGAACTTTACTGCAGCATTAATCTAATATACATTTTTCGCAGTCTGAATTGTCAAAAATTGCGCAGCAGCAAACTGAAATACAATAAATTTTACGGAATAATTCAATTCTTTGATCCAAGACAAACAATATCGCAACCCCGTGAAGGAAAGCACAGGCCACACATCAGTGACAAGATGATGCGTTTTCAACATAAATTGTGCAAGATTATTTACCCTGTCAAAAGTTTTGGAGCAGTTTGTCTGGAAATTGCAACATATATAATGATTTTCATTCGACATTGATGCTCAAAGCAGAAATGACAGTTGTGTGGGATAACATCCCAAACCTTTTCCTCTCTGGTAGAAGCATATTATCCCTTGCAATCCTAGACATATTAGCATACACAAGATCAAAATAATTATTTCCAGAGCACAAGAAGATCCATGAAACAAGATATGACTTACAGAATGATCACTCCCTAGCTAATGAGACACTCCACTCTTGTTTGTTTCTGTCTCCATTGTATCATTATCGTTGTTTACCTAGTGTAAGCCATCTTTACAAAGAGTTGCAGAGTCCAGCCTAGAATAATGCCTTGTTCAGGATGATATACAATAGAAAAGTTCATTATGGAATGAAACGGTTTCATTTTGTCTCAAGGATCAAATATGTAGAAATTTTGCATTATGTAATGAAACGACAACATTTCATCGTAATGATCAAAGATCTCTTAATCAAAATAATAGTTTCCATTAAATGAATGTCATTACAAATTACAGGAAGAATAGTTAGGAGCACTTTAATGAAGAGTAGAACCCCATAATAATGACATGGTCCAGAGAGATATCCCGCGGCATGTACAAGTAATTGAGAGTATAAATTAACAGAACATATGTACAGGTAGTAATAATCAGGACCCATGACCAGATCAAATGATTCACTAAAACAGAGACAAGTCAGAAAGTTGTTGCTTCATCTGGATCAGTAGGTCCTTTGTGTTGTGGGAGCCAATGGAAGAGAAATAAAATCAACTATACAGGTAGAAGAACATATTGTATTTCCAGGAGATGAATGAAGAAGCTTTATGGGCTTTCTAAGACAGTTATTTTTCTGCAAATAGCAAGAACTTTATAGATAGCCCATAACAGTCAACATGGGATCCGTCATGGAGAGGCCATAACTGTTTGCAAGGCCGACCAATAGACAACTACACAGTCTATGATGAAGATTTCATCAGACATAAATGTTTATATGAGCGGAATAATCAAGGTTCCAACTCCTTCCCATCCCATCCATTCTTCCCACTCGTCCCAATAATCGTTATTGATTCCCATCACGCCCTCCACGGAGTAATCACCAGAATAGCTTTGCTGCTTTGCCTTTACTAAGCTGGACATTAAAGTCTGCTCATTATCACAAAAGTAACAACAATCAGAAAACCGTGGGCCTGCATAAGAATCCCATATTATAGAATGAAAGTGCTTATAGATAAAGATTACTCTTAGGCAGGCAATTTACCTCATAAGCCTAATAGATCTTGTGAAATTGAACCCCACGCTCATCTCCTTTCCAGACATCTGGATGATACTGTAACCAGATTATATCAACATATGAGTGCAATACTAATGTTTTTTGACATTCTATATGACCAGGGATATTGCCAGACAAATTTTCTTAAAAATTCTCAATAATGTGTGAAGTTTGACATTTTTTATTTCTTTTTCAAACCTGTATCTCTTTTTCTATTTGCTTCAGAAATGGAAGATTTATTGAAAATATCTGATCTTGAAAGTAAAAGACATAGCTTCAAATGGGTACTTGCATACCTGCAATGCAAGGCGACGGTAGGCTCTCTTCACATCTTTTTCAGAAGCCCCAGGGCTCAATCTCAGAGTCTCATACTGCTCTTTCATCCCAGGAAAAGCAACAGAGGCCATCACAGTTACATTCCTCCTGCCTCCCAAATTCTTCTTCTCTCCACTCTTTTTTTCTAAGAATGATATCCCCTTGACCCCCCAAGCCTTTTAACAGAGGCAACAATGATTCTATTTTGTGGGCAGCGGTAGCATCAAGTCATGGCGTGTGAGGAGGGAATTCATCTTAGGCGTGAGCTTCAACATTGCGTTTGCGTGGTGCAGTTTGTTTGTTTGTTTCCCTCAGTTTCGCGGACCCAGAATCTGTCAGGGGATGTCAGGATACAGCTGCGATCGGATCCATTGTGCCGGAATGTCAGGATTGCCAGGGGAGGGTGGCAGGGAAGGAGGGTGGTGCGCGTAGGGGAGGGTGGCGGAGGGTAGAGGAATCGTCGGGCGGCTCCGGCCGCCGGACGTCCGACCGGTGCCGGAAAACGGGCCATTCTACCGCCTAGGTAGACTACTCCTAAATTGTTACCATACTTGAGGATGCGCAGCATGAGCACTTAGTGAGTCTAATTAACGAAAAAAATGGGAGTTAACAGAAAAAATTCAGTCTGTCAGTCTAATTGTTTCCATCAGTATAATTAACACGAAAAACAAGAGTTTTCATTATAAAAGATATTGAAGCTTTAGAATAACACATGTTCTTAATAGTTCTTGACCAAGTGCAACACCCATAATTCCCTCAAAGGTTATCTGGCCTGAGTTGGCTCTCATACCTCCTCAGGAATGTTTCTTGTCATCATTTGTACTGTCTTTCTTAACTTCGTTAATTTTGATAAGACTGATTTCCACTTGACGTCATAGTTACTCTAGTTAGATCTGTTTTAGTAAATTCCAGATTCATTGATGAAAAGAATGAAAAACAAGGGAGTAGCTTAATTCATGGACAATATCCATCTCCTGCCTGTTGTTTTTGTCTGGTTGGCTGCTCCCTTCTGATGTTGATTTTTGTAGCTTGGGAGGTACTCCAAGCCTTGAGGATCGATTGTTTTGGAGGAAGGAGCTTCACAAATGGCCTTGTGGGCTTGAAACCCAGGCCTGGGGTTTTGTACCCATCAATGTTGGGGCCAAAACCATGAGGATATTTCTACATGTGATGAATGGAGATGAGAGAGGACGCCAAGACGAACCGGACGTAACAAAAATTGTCGAAATCCGAGTTGTAGAAATGAAGATATCAATTTTTGATGTCAATATGTGGGTTTGGTCAAGGTCGGCTAGGTGTTTAGAGATCTTGTGACAAGTTGTCAAGTCCACACATGTGATTTGATGGACAAGCCCTTGTTGGACATTTTGAGGAGCCCTTCTATTGTGTATATATAGAAAGTGATGGAGAACATTTAGAACATACATTTGGGCAACACATCACAAGATAGAAGCTCGTTGGAGAAGGAGAAATACTTTTGTTCTAGGCCGCAACAAGGAAGGCATACCAGTGAGGGTTTGAAAAGCTGTTTTGAGCATAGTTTTAAAACTCCGATGCGGACTCCGACTCGGCCGAGGATCGACTCCGACTCCAACTCCGAAACGGTAATGACTCGGCCGACTCGATTTCAATGACTCGGTCGTTGTAAAAAATACATTAAATATTTATTTTTTTATAAAAAAACATAATTTTGAAGATTTTAAACATAATTTTAAAGATTTTCATTCATGTTTCCAAACACACAGCATTATAATATAGATGGAAGACAACAAATGATCAAAGTAGGCTCATGAACCAATCCATTATATCAAAATGGTACCCAATGGCAATACATAGTC
>APFE031405141.1:0-36684 GCA_000404065.3 Pinus taeda | reverse complement strand
GGCAGCTTCATGATCAAGTCTAGGCCCTAGTATTGATATGCTATTCATGGTAATGCTAAATTCTTAAAGTAAAAGTGACATTCTCGTTAATCTTCATTTTCATCCTTTTACTTAAATTTTTAACATTACCATGAAATGACTCAGGATGTTTGAGAGTGGTTCCGGCCTCATTGGATTTCATATGGAGAAAGTAGAATTTTAGATTTCATTCAAAATCCAGCAGACTTATCAGTTTGTCAGGATTTTAGGATTGGGGGATTGCAATGTTTCCATTGAATTTTGTCATGTATTAGGGTATGGAACTCGTATTTAATCAAGAGCACCAATCCTTCTATATACCTTGATGCTAGTGACATTGGTTGTCGAACTCCTCTATCATGACCCTCCTAAAAATGTACACATACTCAAACAAAATCTTGACTTGACATGCTATGCTTTTTCTATCTTATATTAATGCTTAGAGGGTGATATTAATGACAAAGATCCCTATATAGATACAGAGGTAATGACAAAGATACCTCTCGATATTAATGCTTAGAGGGTGATATTAATGACAAAGACCCTGATTTTCCAACAAGACTAAAAAATTAGACATTTCTCGTGCTGGCAAGAGGCCCAAGCATAAGAAATAGATAATAGATTTACTTCTCTTTTTTAGTTTCTAGTAGTTTTTATAACTATTGACTCTTTCATATTTATTATGATTTTTTTTAAACAATATATGACAATTTAAGTTTGAAGTTGGCAATTATAACTCATTAGTAATGAATTATGAATATGATGCTTCATGAAAGTTGAAAGTTGTTTCATTATATTTCATTTTATAACATTTCATTTCGTGTTAGATATTATTTGTTGTAATGGTTACACGTAGCTTACAAGTACAACTTTGGTGATCAATGATGATAAATGTTATATATTGAATTTTGAAAGCTTGAAACTTTATGATTGATGAATCATGAGACTCAATATGTTTTATGTTACTATGTTACTAACTTGTGGATGTGGTTGATGAAGATTATAACTTTTAGGTGATTGTTGTTATATGGTTCAATCTATGTTTTTTTGTATGTTTTTTATATCTAATTCATTATTCTACATGTTTTTGTTGACATATATGTATCACAATATAAAAATATATATATATTATATAAAAAATGATCTGGGATTTGCTCCCAAACCGAGAGCTTCTGAAAATGTCACTCCTGCTCTCACTCCCGCTCCCAAGTAACACTGCTCCGAGTTAATGGAGTTGGTGTTTCTGCATAAGACATACTTGGCCACTCTAGAGGATGTTTTCATGGAGTTCTTGATATCAACATGATGAAGTGGCATAAATAGGCCACATAGTTCTGAGGCTGAATTCTTTTGTTCTCTTGTGAGATATCTCTCTTATTTTACTTTAGCTGTTTTTTTAGTATCACAACACACTTCTTGACAGGCCTTTAGCGGGATTAGGAGCCATTTGGAATTATAGGTTGATAAGTGGGGAGAATTTGTAATCCTCCTCTTTTGTCACAATGTGTCTGGTTGTTTTCACAGTATTTGGTTTCCACGGAGTGCTTGCAGCAAGAAGACCATAGATTTTGCTAGGAGGAACCTTCTTTTGAGGGGAAAATCCTTGAAACAGTGAGTATAATTTTATCGTATTAAAAATGGAGTGCAAGAAATCTGTTTAAACTTTCATAGTATTTTTTTTTCTTTTTAAATCTAACCTCCAAAGTTGATATAGAGGAGTATGGACAAAATTAGTCATACAGAGTTGACAAATTTGCGACTAGAGTGAAGGAAACTTCACATGCCATGAATCAACATATTTTAAACAAGCCTTTACATCTGAGGCACAAACAACTCCTTTTAATAGTTGTTATAAATCTACAATTGCTTAGGGATGTATTCATAAATTTATATTCTGTACACGGTGGAGTCTCTTCTTATCATTTTTTTTGTTTGCATTCTTTTCAGAGTACACCTTCTGATGAATCTGTCTATGAAGCATCTGCAATGCATTAATAATTTAGGGACTACAAGCAGGACAACATCTAACATTCTTTCCATATCTCACTAAGTGATCATGTATTGGTTCATAGGTTGAACCCAACCATCTACCAGTTGCATATTTTGGTGGGACCAATGAGGATTTCCAGTTGTGAACTTTGAAGGTATGGTTGCAGAGGTACAAGGTCAGAAATGTTGGAAATTGGTGGGCCTAGCATCTTAAAGGGAATTTACCAGTGATTGAATCAGGTGACATTTCTTAGTTACAATTTTTCATAATTTTTTGTTAATGGTATAAAAATTACATTTTGTAGACACGCAATGTGTATATATATAGAGTCAGAAAGTACATGACGAAGCTAAAAAGAACAAAAAGGCAACATAAAGGTTCTTTTAATGACTAAGAACCACAAAGCATAAGCCAAGAAGCAACATCAAAAGAGCAAAGAAATTTAAGAGTGACAACTAGTGCTAATCTTTTCTTTTTGTTTTCCTTTTTTGCACTCTTTTCCAACCATCGAGATTTGGTCAATCAAGAACCAAAGTCAATTCTCGTCCTGTATGTGGGACTTCTTTGTCATAATTCGAGCTTTTAGAGACATGAGCTTTTTTTGTGGTCCCAATTCCATCCAATGTCAAAGAGTCAGGATCTATTCCTTTTTGTTGAATGGTGACTGTTCCTAGCTGAACCATAGCATCCTCATTTGGTTTGTCTCCCTATTGAGCCATATCATTCGTTTCTTCCTTTTTAGGTTGACTTTCATTGTTATCTTCTTCTTCATCCTTAGAAGGATGATACTTTGAGAACTGCCATCCGTTTGGTCTATTAGACTACCTCTTCTTCTTCTTAGGAATCTTCTTTGCCTATGGAGATGAACTCTATAAGTGTCCCGTTTGGAAACATACACGACATCAAAATGCCGTGTTCTCATAATCTAGAACTTGTGACCTTTGGAAGTTATTATGTTTCAAATCTATATGATTTGGGAGCCCTTTGCTAAGATCAATCTACACACATATTCTGACAAATGTGAAGAGATCATTTTCTGTTCTTTCCAGATCCATTTTTTTGAATTTGCCAAAGTGTTTCTTATATTTTCCAGGATTTTATGATGCCAGAATGGAAGGGGGAGGTTTGAAAGCCTCACCCAAATCAGCATGGAAGAAACCACCATAGTGTTGGCATCAAACTCAGGGAACCGTGGAGTGATGAATAGCTCCGCTCCCCCCCAGAACCAAGGCCCTTCATTTAGAACATAATCCAAATCCTTATGTGTTTCAAATTGGACTATGAAAAAGCTCTTTTAGACAAGATATATGTCATAGTTCGGAGCCCATAAGGAGAAATCCACTGATTAAGGCTTCAGGTTTAGGCTAGAAGCCATTAGATTTTCAAATAACAACTTCAGATTGAAGAACAAAGAAAAGAGAAGATATGTCAGGGAGATTTCCATCGATGGAGCTCTTTCTATTTTTTCTACAAGTAGGGGTTTGAGGTCTTCCCTTGCACAACTTCTTTGAAAGAGACAAAAGAGCCACTTGTAGTCGTCTCCTTTATCTTCTCCACACAACTTTGATTTCAATATGATAGTTGAGTTATAATACTATAATCTTTAAGCTTAAGAGGGTCTTGCAAAACCTTCCCTTCAAATTAGAGACTTTGGAAGTATGCATGCAGACCCAATTTTCCATGAATAAGCAGTTTGAGAGAAGAGACAAAAAATGATTCTCTTACCCAAAAAGCCGAGGTCTTTCCACCAGTACTTTTAATAAAAAATATGAAAAGTAAACTTCAACTTATTCTTTATCTATGGAAATGAAATCTTAGATTGAGGCGAAAAGAGAGGAGCCCCAAGATGGGAGACCTCCAAAGGGAGCAAAGATGTGGAGCTGCCCCCATCTCTTTTGTGTTCAAGACCAAGCATATAGGCAAGAAGGAAATTGGAGCAGGGGCCACTCACTGATATAGGCGTTCATTCTTTTGGACACAATTGCCACACACTTTTATTGAAAACCATGGAAGTAAACAGTGCAAGAAAATGGAAAGGAGATGCTATCGACATAGAAAGGAGATACCAACAGATAATCTACTCACAAGCTCCCTTAGAGGTTAATCGAACAACAAAGCCCATGAAAGAAACATCCCCTAAATTTAGTGACAATGGTTGAAACCAGACTTTGCATGCAAGATAACCTTGTATCCTTTATCCACGCCATGGCACAAGCACTTGGATTGAATCAGAGCCTATAACCTCAATGACAACATGAAGAGAGACAAGAACTTGTGTAACCCTAGCATCCATCGCACTCCCACTTCCCATAGACATACTTTCTCAATTATTGTTACCTCAAACTTGAGGCAAAGACATGATAGAGCATCAATTTTTGGCTTCAATGTCTAGAGACGATGCCTCATATGCTCACATTTTTGGCTTTTTTTAGGGCTGGAGTTTTGTTAGGTTCCTATAATACTAGTGTAGCCTCCTTCTTGTTATTGTTATTGTTGTGCCCATGTAGCCCCTATATTGTGCCCCATAGAAGCCCACTATTGTTATTGTTGTGCCTTTACATTATTATTTTTATGTAGGCTTTGATTATATTGCGACCCCTTAGACTCCTATATATACCAATGAGGCCTTGCCATTTGTATCATCCAAGAATTGTTTATTCATGTGATGTAAAGGAGGTTGCCTTTCAAAGAGGCTAATTCTTGTAAAAAATTAATGATTTGCACCCCAACCCTAGTTTACAATTTTGCAAGTGTTTATTTGACCCAACCCACATGTTTTGTCATGCTGATATAATTTTCAGTATGCATTCATTGTAAACATTTAATGAGTTCTTTTACTATTTAACACATTTCCTATCAGCCGAAACTAAAGATAAATTTTAGGCAAACATTTCAAGCATGAGAGACACTTATTTTTGGTCAAGGTGACCTTGGAAAAACCCCACAACCTTTTGAAGAAAACCAATCTTCAAAGGATGATTTTATTGCTTGAGAAAATTATTCCAAGTACATAAAACTAACCACAATACTTGTTTTTTTTAGTTGAAGCATTTAATTCAATTTCTGAAAATTTGTGCCCACTAAAAATAATTTCCAGATTTACAAATTTCATGCCCAAAAATGTTGCCTTGATGTCAATGCCAAATTTGCCTTGAAAATAGTGGAAACTCAACCTTGAAATCTGTGCTGTAGATGCCTTGAAATTCGTTCATGAAGGTGCCTTGATTTCTATGTTGGAGGTGACTGTTGTCCCTTCATTTTTCGTGCCAGGAAACCACCTCAAAATCAGTGCTGCCTGTAGCATCAAACCCAAGATTTCTACCTCGAAATTTGGGCCCAAACAATGGAAGAATAATCCTCGAATTTTGTGCACAACAACCTTGAAATTTGTGCCTCTGCCCTTGATTTTTTCGCTGCTTCTTCCTCGAACTGCATGATGATTGCCTCCTCGATTTTTGTGCTCGCCTTCTTGAAAATCATGCTTCTCAATGGCTGCCTCCTAGAAATTCGTGCCTCCTTTCTCTTGCAACAAACTCTCTTTGAAGATCTCATTTTATTCTCTCTTCTTGCTCTCTCAATAATCTCATAAGTTAATAATGAAAAATGCGCTCTCCCTTTTCCTTTTATCTCTTAAAAAAGATTGAATCAATAAACCTAGGATTCAATGGATGAGATTTGATCTCCAAATTTCAAAATGTGTGGTTGAGATTAACTTTTCCAATTGACCCCCCTCACACATTGGCCCCATCACTTGAAAGCCTCTTAGTAGCTTTTTCAAATTGTATATCTTTTTTTAGTTTTCTCAATTCACTTTAATATTAGAAAAAGTGAACTTAATACTTTGCACATAAAGTCACTTTATAAAGTGCAAGTAACTTTAATATTAGAAAAATACATGGTACACCACTTTTAAGGCGAGAGGGCTTTGGTCACTTTGTTAATGGAAGAAATTAAGAAGTTTAACAAATGTTCAATTATTCCTCCATTTGCAATCCATTATACAGTTGCTTCATCTCGTGCTGCCCTTGTAGCATCGAGTCTTTTGATCAACGTGCACAGAGAGATGTCCCTTCCTCTTTGTCTTCGGATCAATGTGCAGTAAGTTTAACAATACAAACCTTGCTATTCCTCTTCTGAACTTGAAAACCCATGGCTTTCGCTGTTTCCTTGATTGTGTGCATAATATATTTGGCCGAGAACATGGACGTGAATCTTGTTTTTCTTTCAGTAGCATCCTCTTCTTTAAATAAACCGTACAAATCCAGGCTCCATGACATCGCTATGAGCTGAAAAGCATTGATCTGAACTTGTCCTGTTTCATCCGTCGACATATTGTCCTCTGAGTTTGTATGATCAAGATAAGTGTCTTCTTCCACAGACTTAACCGATGAATAACCTTGCTTAAACCACTCATCTTCCATTATTTTTGGTATAGCTATGCGTGTCTTGCGATTGGATTTGAGTATTCATTTGATCAAATTGCGAGCCCCAACAGAGAGCCATTTCAGACACTTGCAATCGCTTTTGGAGATCTTATAATACAATACCACAAGATTTGTGTCCTTGAATGGCAGCTGATTTGTCAAGAGAAGAAAAAGAATGACATCGAAAGACCAAACATCAGCTGTAGCACCATCGTATCCTCTACCAGCAATCACCTCAGGTGCCACGTAATTACGACTTCCACAAGTTGTATGCAACAACCCATCTTCCCTAAATTGCTGAGGCACCGCGCTGAGGCCAAAGTCAGATATCTTCACATTTCCACTTGCTTCGAGCAGAATATTTTTGGGCTTCAAATCTCTGTGGTAAACACCCTTGCTGTGGCAATATCCTACGACGTCAATAAGCTGTTGGAGCTGCTGGAAGTATCTTCTTGCTCTGCTTTCCTCTAGCTTGCCATTACATGACTGTTTTTGGTGCCTTTCGAACATACCCTGATGGATACAAACCTTCTGATGAGCCTGCTTCTGAGTATCAAACAATCCCTATGAATAAAATTGAGGATTTTGGTGTTCACTGGAAGCAGTATTATGCTCTGGATATTACATACTTCAAATCATCCCTTGATTCTCACCTCTTAAGAAACCGAGATTATGTTGCAGGTCAAATTTCAGATCTTGCAGAGAAGCTAGAGCAAGCAGAAAGTCAATTGGTGCATTCACGTGTAAGCTCATTTCTGGCGCCTCATTTCTAAATGTGTAAATCATTGCCATCATTTGCTGGGCGGTGGTAAAATACCATTAGCCAGGGAGCATCTGATATTTCTGTGGGGGGCATTCCGAGAAATATTAGATATATATTTTGCTAAACATTACTATGCTTTTGGTGGAAGACCATGGATGATGTTGGAGTGTTGATCATAGCTATAGATGTGAAAGTCTGGAGAATCAGAAGCACTGCAGAACAACTTTGTAGTGGCGTGGAGAATAGAGAGACTCACATAAGAGAAGCTGTGTGTTAAAGCAACGAGCTAATTGGTTCATCTCTGTGCATTCATACATGCATGAACATGTGGAATAATCCTTTCAGTGGTGCGTAGGTCCTACAAGTGGGTCACTGTTGTGTTCATCATTCTTATTGGAATACTGGTTGTATCGTTGACTCTTTATATATTGCATTCTGGCATATGCGTTGTTAGCCCTCCGTAAATTCTTTGTGATATATGAGGGCAGATTGTTTTCTTTGATGAAGTGGCAAGATCAGAGAATATTTGTTCGTACCCTAGTCAAAGCATTTATACACGAGCATTCAAGTCCTATCCATGACATGGTGCTATAGTTGTTGAAGTTTTGATAGCCATCATTTCTGCTTTGAAAGTGAAGGAGTATTTGAAGGATCCAAGCAAGTTTGCAATCGTTGTTGCCCCAGTGTGGCATTGTATTTAAAACTCATTATAGTTTTTTGTCTACATATATATGCATTGATTCCTTGATTCGATTGTTGCATAAGAGTTTGGTGGGCTATATAAAGGCAACGATTCTTTTGACGAATAAAAGTAATCTTTTGTGGAGAAAAGTTTAGTCAGTTGTATTGTTAGAACATAGTGCTGGTCATGAGTAAACTCTTATTTTTATATGGATTGTAATTGGTGCTTGCTGGTTGCACACTGATCATTTGCTGCACATTTATAAAGGATATTGCTAGCGGGTATTACTTTTCTGCATTGAGTAGTAGTTGTGATTAGTTTTTTAAGGTGTAATTCTGACATTAGAGAAAAAAATGGCTAGAATCAATGAAGTATTAGAGTTCCTCAAAACTCTGATATTGTCTACTACTCATGATACATTAAAAATCAGCAAAGTTTCTCTCACAGACATTCAGGTCTGTCTACAAAATGCACAAGAGAAAATTGATTTTTTGCAACTCGAATCTTAGCTACAATAAGAAGAATTAAAACAGAGGAGTCATTTTGAAAATGTTTCTGTTCAGAACAATGAAACAGACTCCCATAAACAGCAAGACAATATTGTTGAAGTTCATTCAGATCCAATGCCCAATAAAGTAGCAGTTTTCCATGCAGATGCAAAAACTCAGTTTGCACTTCCCAAGCCCATCATCAGGCCTTGGGAACAACTTGTCCACAACAAGCACATAACTGGTCTTGGATATGACAAGGACTTTTCCTTTCATATTCCAGACTACTCAAAGCCAATTCAATTTCAAACTGTTGGATTTCTTGAGGATGATTCATCTTCACCTGTTTTTCATGACAGTTCACCTTCAACTATTTTAAATTCTGGTTCTCTTCCACAGCCACAACAACAACAACAGATTGTGAAATGCCAACACTGTGATCGAGTTGGCCATTTGAAAGATCATTGTTTTGATCTTCATCCATGTAAGCATTGTCATAAAACCACCCATTCTTCACACAGATGCTTTAGAAACAAATGCCCTACAAGAACAAAGATTCATCTAGGATGGATCGCTTCTTGGCAATGGGCATCAACAACCAAGAAGATATTCCAATCACATGTCAGAACTTGTTCTAGAGTATTGAACAATCTTGTAGTTGAGTTTTCTCCATCATCTCACCTTGTATCTAGTAGGAGGGGAAATGATGGTCATCTACAAGCTTCAAAGTCACTTCAAGCGAGCCTGAGCCACAACCTGCCACAATAGTTTTAGAGAGACAAAGATGCCCCTAAGCATGCCTTCAGTTGGTAATCTGGGACACTTCCTCTAGCAGAGGACTTCAACTTCTTGCCAGTTTCGGAAGTATTCCAGGAACGAAATTGAGGACACTTCCTCTAGCAGAAGACTTCATCTTCTTTCCATATTTGGAAGAGTTCCAGGAATTGCATTAAGCATTTCAGAATTGTTGGTCATCCTTAAACCATCACAGGTTGAGACTTCCCTATTCAGGTTGAAGTTCTCCCTTTTATGCAGGGTGAGACCTCCCTTTCATGGTTGAAGGTTTCCCTTTTCAAAACAATAGGAGCACTTCCTCTAGTAGAAGACTTCAGCGTCTTGCCAGTTTTGGAAGAGTTTCGGGAACTGCACTAAGCGTTCCAGTGTTGGCGGTCATCCTTAAACCACCACCCTTTATACCAACATTTTAGAGAGCACATTCAGCCTAGTGCTGCCATGCATTTTTGCACATTTTGTATTACAACTCTCTTCTTGGACTCATATATAACCTTTCGGATTAAGGGGGAGAATGTTGGACACCTAATCCTCAATGGGTTAGTGTGGAAGCAGAATAAACAAAAGGAAGTCCAAGAGACCTTGGGATGTGGAACCCAACGGTCAAACCATGTACTATAAATGTATATCACTTGTTAATAAAAATCATTAATGTGTCTACTAGGCTAAAAGGGATAAATGCTTAATAACACCTCTCCTTGGTATTATTTTCAACACTGCCTCTTACCAAGAAAGGTGTTTCTCACCACTTCCTCTTACCGAGGAAGGTGTTGCTCACCACTCCCATTTTGTCTCTAAAAAAGACATGCTTGCCTCTTGGCAAAGACTTGGTGAGAATGTCTACTACCTGCTCATAAATAGATATATACTAAAGCTTCACAACCCCTCGCTGAACCCAATCTCTGATGAAGTGGTCTCTGATCTCTATATGCTTTGACTTATCGCGAAACACTAGATTCTCAGAGAGTTTAATACAACTCTGACTGTCACAGTAAATCATAGTTGGCCTCAGTGTATGACCAAATGGTCCATGAAGCATCTCGCGAAGCCATAATGCCTCGCATCCTGCCCGACTAGTTGCCATTTACTCTGCCTTTGTTCTGCTCAATGCCACTGACTTTTGTTTCCTACTGAACCATGACACAACTGCTGAGTCCAATGAGAAACAACATTCGGAAGTGCTCTTCCAGTCACTGACACTGCCAACCCAATTTGAGTTTGCGCAACTAATCAATTTGACCCCATCACATCTGACATAGTCCAACCCATAATCCACTGTACCCTGCAAATATCTCAATACATGTTTTGCAGCCACCCAGTGTACTCCCCTGGGCTCCATCATATACTAACTCAATGTATTGACTACAAAACAAATATCCGGTCTAGTGTTGACCAGATACATCAATGAATCGATCAGCTGACGATACAAGGTGGGATCCACCAACTCGGAATCAAAATCATGTAACCTCTTCCAATTGGTGATCACAGGAGTAGCCATAGGCCTGCAACCATCCATATGGAACCTCCTCAAGATAGCTCCTGCATACCTGCTCTAGACCACAAAGATGTGCCCATCCTCCTACCAAACCTCCATCCCCAAGTAGTAATGCATCAACCCCATATCAGTCATATCAAACTCTGAAGCAATATCTCTCTTGCAATGTTGGATGACACTGTCCTCCCCTGTAATAAACAAGTCATCCACATAAAATACAGAATGAGTGGATTGTCATTTACGAAAAATAAAGTATAGGTTTAGATCTACATCACTCTTCTAGAAACCTAGCTACTGCAAGTATGCATCTATCCTCTCGTACCATGCCCTTGGTGCCTGCTTCAGTCCATACAAGGCTTTCTTCACCCTACATACATGAAAATCACCCCCATGCAACTCAAAGCCCTCGGGCTGCTTAATGTATACCTCCTCCTGTATAACACCATTGACAAAAAAGATCTTCACATCCATCTGGGGAATCTACCATTCCATCCCAGTTGCTATAGATATAACTGCTCTAATGGAAGTATAACGAGCAACAGGTGCAAAGGTCTCCTTATAGCCAACTCCCTCTACCTGTGAGAACCCCCGCGCCACAAATCGAGCTTTGAACTTCTCAATGCTGCAATTTGCAACATGCTTGATCTTGTAGAGCCACCTGGAAGTCACAATTGACTTACCATTAGGATGTGGCACTACCTCCCAGACATCATTCTTCATGGTAGAAGAATATTCCTTCATCATGGCATCTCTCTAGATCCATTGTCTAGCGACCTCCTCAAAACAAGCTGGCTCTATCTCTACAATGTCTGCCATGAAGCCACCCAACCTCTTTGGCGGTCTGCTCTCCCTCACTAACCACTTGGGTCTCCCCACTACCTCCTGAGCCTCCTTTAGGGTCTCTCGAAGCCATATTGGATTCCTCTTCCCTGCAATAGTCTCATGTGGAGGTATGGGAAAATCCTCATCTGGTTTCTCTCCTCCTGCCGAGGAAGGCTTTGTACTAACCAAAGGAGATCCTGAAATCTGAGATACTATGCTCGATGAACCTGCACCAAGTGATCCGGTACCAATCAAAGCTATGCTCTGTGAACCTGTCACCCCTGAAGAAGGTGAACCTCCTGATCCTGGTGTGGCCCCTTGCTGAGGATCCTGCTGCTCTACCTGATCAATCTCCCGAGACTTCCTCAAAGCCCTCTCCTCCTCAAATATCACATCCCATTTCAAGACAATCTTCCTCTGTGCATGAAGGTATATGTGGTAGGATTTGCTAGTCTCACTGTAACCCATCATTTTACCTCTCTCTGTTGTGGGTTCAACTTTGTCCTCTTCTTCTCAGGGACGTGAATATGTAAGGCACCCAAAAATCTTGATGTGCCTAACTTCCGACTTCTTGCCGGTATATATCTCCTTAGGAGTCTTGTTCCCCAAGACTCTGTGTGGGCTCTGGTTCTGCAAATAAACAACAATGTTAACTGCCTCGACTCATAAGAAGAAAGGTAAACTCTGATCATGTAACATCGCTCTAGCTACATCCGCAATGGTCCTGTTATTCCTCTCTGCCACCCCATTTTTCTAAGGGTTATAAGGCACAATGAACTCACTCTTTATACTGACACTCCTACAAAAGTCTCTCATCTCTACTGAACTATACTCTTCCCCATTGTTTGGTCTCAACACCCTGATCTTCCTCCCTGTCTATTCTCCACAAGAGCCTTATACTCTTGGAATCGCCGGAAGACCTCATCCTTGGTCTTCAGAAAGTAAATCTAGGTCCTCCTAGAGTGGTCATCAATGAACGCCACATAGTACTCATATCCGCTCAATGAGACATGGGGCATGAGACCACATACATCAGAATCAAATCAATGACACCTGCAACTCTACTGTGACTGCTTTGGAAATGTGTCTTGGTGTACTTTGCCAAAGCACACCCCTTGCACACATCATGATGATCAATGTTGAAGTCTAGCAACCCAGTAACCACCTCCCTCAACATCTTGAAAGCTCCATGATGCAAGTGGGCCATCCTCCTATGCCACAGCTCACATAAACCACTACTACTAGTCTGAGCCACCATAAATTGAAGACGCTGAAACATGAGTTTGTATAGTCTCCTGCTGCGAGCTCTAATCACACGAGCAGACTTGATACTAGATCCTTTAGGATACAATAACACTTGCCCCTTTCAGAGCAATACCTCATAACCCATGTCCTCCAAGCTGGAAACTAATGTCAAACTCTTCTTCAACCTTGGAACTTAAAGAACATCTGTCACCTTCAGGGGGGGTAATGACTCCCTCTGAAATGGGCCTTGACTTTGGAGTTGTCACCAAGCACAACCTCCAAGTTAATGTCATCCTCCAAAAGGCTTGTGAAGTGCTCTCTACTCTGATCATATGGCAAGATGCTCCACTATTTATGAACCATGCACGTGAAGATGTGACATGAGTGGCTAAACTCACCACCAAAGCACACTCTAAGTCAAGCATCGTTGCAAATTCATCCACATCTGCTGTAGCTGCAAATCCTTGTTTCTTCTTACCCTTCTTGTTGGGACACTATACAACATAGTGACCCATCTTCCCACAAGCAAAGCATTTCACTTTGCTCATGTCTTTCTCCTTATCTTTTTGCTTCCCCTTATTCTACTTTGCTCCACTAGAAGACCCCTTCTTGATCTTCTTTGTCCTCTTGCACTTTGCCATAAGAGAAACATTCTCCTCTTCACCTCCCCCGCCACTCTTGCTGCCACTGTGCATGCTTCTCTTAATCTCCTCCTGAAGGAAATCATCCCACATCCTCCATCCAGGAAAACGCTCTCTAGCCACCACGCTATGGATAAAACTATCCCACTTCTTGGTGAAACCTCTAAAGCAATGCAAACCAACGGTTCCTCTGGGATAGTCTCTCCAATAGCAGTGAACTCATCTTTCCCCTGTGAGACTCTGGTGAGGAAAGATGTAACACTGTCATCCTGGTCATCTTGGTGTTGTGTGATTTTTGTCTCAACACCATCATCATGTTTTCATTAGAAATCTGGGGCAAAGAGACTAAGGACTCCCACATCTGATATGAAAATGTCATTCCTAAAACATGAGGTAACAAATAATCCTTGATGGCATTTAGAAGGATCCTCTTTACCTTCACATTTTTCTTAGTAAACTCTACCAATAGAGATGGATTAGTGGGTGGTTGTACCATTGCTTGTACAATATCCCACATTTCCACCTCCTCCAGTAAAAGCATGATCCTCTTCTTCCATGGGCCAAAATTTTCAGCCCCCACCAATTTGTCCTCTACTCTCAACCTAGTAGCCATGACCCCACAATCAACCAAATGAAGCAAAACTAGAAGCTAGAACCACTCTCCCTCTGAATTGCTAAAATCTTTGGGTTTCTGGCAAAGTTTCAAAGGTATGGTTCATTGTTTGAAGACTTTGGTAGCTCTTTGCCTTCTTTATCAGTAGACTGAAAATGTAGATAGAAGCCTCAACTTGGCTCAACTAAGCTCTGATACCACGTAGAAAATAAACGATCTACACCCCAACCCCAGTTTACAATTTTGCAAGTGTTTATTTGACGCAACCCACATGTTTTGTCATGCTGATATAATTTTCAGTATGCATTCATTGTAAACATTTAATGAGTGCTTCTACTATTTAACACATTTCCTATCATCTGAAATTAAAGCTAAATTTAAGCAAGCATTTCAAGCAGGAGAGACACTTAATTTTGGTCAAGGTGACCCGGGAAAAACCCCATAGAATTTTGGGGAAAACTAGTCTTCAATGGATGATTTTATTGCTTGAGAAAATTAGTCTAAGTACATAAAATAAACTACAATACTTATCTCCTTCAGTGGAAGCATTTAATTCAATTTCTAGAAATTTGTGCCCACTAAAAATAATTTACATATTTAAAAATTTCATGTCCATAAACGTTGCCTTGATATCAATGCCAAATATTCTTCGAAAATAATGAAAACTCAGCCTTGAAATATGTGCTATAGATGCCTCGAAATTTGTGCCTAAAGGTTCCCTGATTTCTATGCTAGAGATGGCTGCTATCCCTCGATTTTCACGCTAGGAAACTGCCTCAAAATCAGCGCTGCCTGTAGTAGTAAACTCGATATTTCTGCCTCAAAATTTGGGCCCAAACAATGGAGGAACGGTCAAATTTTGTGCACAACAACCTCGAAATTTGTTTCTTTGCCCTCAATTTCTGCGCTGCTACTTCCTCGAACTATGTGCTAACTGCCCCCTCGATTTCTATGCTTTCCTCCTTGAAAATCATGTTTCTCAATGGCTGCCTCCTAGAAATTCATGCCTCCTTTCTCTTGCAGAAAACCCTCCTTGAAGATCTCCTTTTCTCCTCTCCTCTTGCTCTCTCAATAATCTCATGAGTTAATAATGAAGAATGAGCTCTCACTTTTTCTTTTATCTCTTAGAAAAGATTGAATCCCTAAACCTAGGATTCAATGGATGAGATTTGATCTCCAATCTCAAGATGTGTGGTTGAGATAACTTTCCCAATTGATCCCCTCACACATTGACCCCATTACTTAAAAGCCTCCTAGTACCTTTTTCAAGTTGTATATTTTTTGTTCTAATTTTTGCATAAAATGATTTTCTCAACTTACTTTAATATTAAAAAAATTGAGCTTAGTACTTTACACATAAAGTCATTTTATAAAGTGCAAGTGATTTTAATATTAGAAAAAAACACTTAATACTTACACATAAAGTCACTTATAAAGTGCAAGTGACTTTAATATTAGAAAATGTTAAGTTCAGGTATGTTTTATGCTTAGAGCAATTTATTTCAATTTTCACAGTTAGCTCAATATTTTTTTCCAGATTAGCAATCACATAAGCATTAAAGTAAACTACAGATAGAACATAAACATAAATCATAGAAGACAAGCCAAGATAAGAGGACACAAGATGTGGCGCTAGCCAGGGACAAACCCCAATGTGGGGAAACCCTTGATCAGTTTTCTTATATGTTCTTCAATAGTTCAGCAAAGAGAGAGAGAGAGATAATACATTTATAGTAGAAGTCAACACTTTGACTTATCTAGATAAGAGCATAGATCATCTCTAAGAAGATGATATGTGAGATCAGTTGAAGACATGTTATTTCCACTGATTCTCCAAGGTGACTCCTTCACTTATCATTGTGCTGAATCTCGTCATCATGCTACACCCATCATCACTATGTTGCATCTCATCATGCTTCACCAATCATGACTGTACCATGTACTCGTTGCACCAAGCATCATTGCTGTCCCAAGTGCTATTGCTGCACTTTGCTATTGCTGCTATCCCATTGTGCCACTGATGCACAATGTCATTGCTGTCCCATCATAGTTCTGTCCTAACATGTTGTTGTCCCATCATTATTTTGATGCTGATCATGTTTCCACACAACTGTTCCAAGTGGTATGCTGAACCATGTTGACACACAACATGTCTCATGTGCTTGCAACACCATGCTTGCTATGCTTGCCTTAGCATTCCATTGTTGTCCCATTTACTATACAACTGTCCCTTGCCACTGTTGCCTAGATATATCGGTGGCGTTGCTGTCCCTAATAGTCATGCTATACCTTGCGCTGTCCCCTTAGCCTTGCCATACCTGTTGCTATCACATGTGTCTTAACAACATCATGTAGCCCAACTGTCCCATTTATTAGCATTGTTGTCCTAGGCATGTTTGATTCCTCAAACTCTCATGCTGTCCCTATTTTGAGGGTCACCTACAACCCACCTTTTCAGCCGTATTAGGCCTGCATCGTAGGTTAGCGATATGGCTTCTTTTAGACTGTGTTAGGGATGTCTTTAGACAACGTTTAGGGTTTCCCTTTAGACAACGTTTAGGGTTTCTCTTAGACTGCGTTTAGGGTTGCCTTTTGACAATGTTTAGGGCTATTCTTAGACTGCGTCTAGGGCTTCCTTTTAACATCGTTTAGGGCTATTTGTAGACTGCGTTTAGGGCTGCCTTTTGGACAATGTTAGGGCCTCTTTTAGACTGCATCTAGGGCTGCCTTTTGGACAACATTAGGGCCTCTCTTTGGTGTGATAAGATTCCTCCAAGATTACGGCTAGGGCATGCTTCCTTGACAATGTTTTTGACTTCTTCTTTGACAACATCTAGGGTTAGGGCATCTCTTCTAGGGCAACTCCCTTTGTCTTCTTTCATCCAACGTCTAGGGCTTCCACTCCTTGGTGGTTAGATGTGACAACTTGAGTGTTCCCATCCCTAGTTCTTTTTATCCCCCACCCAAACTCCCGTGCTTGGTGGAGAAGAAGGCCTTCCAAATCGAGAGCTTGTTTCTTCGGTTGAGTGATCACGAATGAAGGAGGTTTCTATATTCCTTTTGAAGCGAGTGCAGCTCTTCTACTCGGTCTAATGCTACAGATTGAGTCTAGGAATCAACCTTTCTCGAAATAAAAGCAATCGCTATGCCCTTTTGTCGGTCTGGTCAATCCGACTTCTGATAAAGGGTTATAGTTATAGCAAATCTGAGAAGGTTTCTTCACTTGCCGGACAGACTCACTGACCACAATCCAAGAGTTGGGCTCAACCCAAGAGCTGGGCTTAGCGCAAGTAGGAGGGGAAACCATTTCCGTGCATTTTATCACCACTTTTTCCTTAGATTGGTACCAAACCTTATCGACCGGCCAAAAACGTTGATTTTCAATATGGAGCCTAGAAGAATCAATTAGTGAATAGGTGCAAAAGCATGCAAATATGACCTTTTAGTCAGTTTCGAGCCTTAGATGGATTGGTACTCCCCGATAAGCTTCAAGTGAGGAGGCGGAAGCGTGCTCACTCAAATCGTTGGCTGGCCTTTGAAGAGTAGAGGCACGAAGTCCTTCAGTCGCCGCTTCTAGATTTCTCTTCCACTAAAACCCAAGACAATTGGAGAGAAATCAAGATATAAGTGTGTGTGAGAAATGGCTCTCAAGTCATCTCCTTTTATACTAAAATGTTGAGCACATGTGGGGTTTATTTGGTGGCTGGTCGATCTTGACGAATTGTCTTATAACACAAATAAATTCATAACTCCATGAATACTTATCGGAATCAGATGATCTTTAGATCAATCCTACACCTCTCTATGAGAGGGATCCAAGAAAAATATTAAATACCATACATAAGATGAACCACATGGAGTTTGGCCCTATTTGCCAATTTTAACACTCCCTCTCAATTAGGGATAACTCCATCCGCTGATCCATATGTCCGATTGTACTATCTTTGGCATCAATGCCCTGCACTGCTCTACTCTGCCCTGCTGAGCCATGAAGAAGAAGAATTGATCGGGAATGTCTCATACCATTTTCTACTAACCTGAAGTCAGTTTCATTGATCTGATATCAATGGAGGTCATCCTAGCATAGGGAGTATGGTACATACAAAGATGTGTCCATCAATAGTATTGTTATGGTCCCTAACCCCATTTCCCTACTCATTGACCAGATGAGAGGTACTTCCCATGAGTCCCAGACTACGTGGGTAAGATGTCTCGACAGGAGAACCATTCATCTTGTCCCTAAGTCGCCTTGGGGTATCACAAGGGAAGGCTGAGCCATTCACCTTGTACACAGTGCACCATTAGGGGAGGGTGAGTTGCCCTATGGTCGTGTGTTGCTCCAGTAAGTACCCCAAGCACCCAGGAGCTCCCAGAGCTCAATGCATGCAACATGCAGGACCCTTATAAGAAGGTCTCTCAATGACTCCAAGTCGTTCGAGAAAGTCACAGATTTCACCTTTCCCTGAGGCTTTGAAAAAATGTCTGCAACTAATACATCAGTCGCAATGCGATGGAGCCTCCTCGCTCATCGATGTACCATATCCCAGATAAGGTAGTATCTAATGTCTATTCGCTGGAGCAATCATCGAATACGAGATTCCTCAACAATCAATCCCCCCTGGTTGTCATAGAGGATCATAGTGGTATTCATCATGTGTAAAAACAACTCGCTGAAGAGTTTCCACAACCAGGGAGCTTCACATGAGATCATACTCATAGTTATGTATTTGGTCTCAGCAATGCTTATAGCAACCGACTTCTGCTTCTTGCTCATCCAAGATGTCAAAGCAGAACCCAAAGAGAACCATGATTGGGAAGTGCTCTGGTGATCCTCTACACTGCCTGCCCATTCAACATTCGAATAATCATGCAGCTTCATATTTCTGGCAGTGTATCTCAATCCATGAGAGATTGTGCCTCAAATATATCTGAGAAGATTCTTGGCACTAATCTAGTGAGGCTCAACCAAAATATAAGCCCAACATGCTAACTTCAAACCATATGTCCAGACGGAAGTTCACCAAGAACATCAACACGAATGAGTTTATGAAACTTAGAGGCATTTCCCAAATCACTACCATATAACTTTTGAAAGTTAAGATCCTTGAGGTAGTCATGGGCTTGCAGTTTACCATTCCACATCCAGAATCCAACTCCCTCTTACTTCTGCAAATGAGAGGGTCTGCACCTATCAGAAAGAGGTTGTCCTCATAAGGTGCCAGTATGAGAGGTCTATCATCCACAACCTTCAAGCAATGGTTTGGATCGATTTCACTCCTAGTGAATCTCAAACTTATTAGACAACTATCAATCCTTTCATATTAAGCCCGAGGTGTTTGCTTCAAGCCATAGAGGGCTTTCTTTTACCTGCATACATGAGATTCCTGATCATGAATCTCAAACCCCTTGGGTTGTTCCAAACCTGTGGACCTGCTACATGAGGGGAATGGTCCCCTTGTAATATTTTCCTTCGGTATATCTTAGACATGTACCTTCATGCTCCTTTTGAGTTCAGGCATCCCTATCACCATCTGACTCACATCCGGTAGGGCCCCATAAAGTAGACCTCTGGTGTTATAGATGAGATATGTCAATTGACATGATCCCCAATGGACCATCCTACAACTTGATACAAATTGCCAACCCTGAACCCATGAGAAAAAGCATCTTTGAAAATTCTATTTTCAAACACGTACCTTTCCATTGATGAATGCCACCCTGAAACCTTTGACTTCCATTGCTGAAATGGGCACCAAGTTCTTCTAATGAATTGAGTTACCCTCATTCAATTAAGGGGTAAAATTCCCTACACTCTTTCTGGGATAGGTGACATTGACTCAAAGTATAATCTCACGTTTGTTTCCATCTCTACCAAGTTAGAGAGAGCACCCTTCTATCCGATGAAGTGCCTTGAAGCACTACAATCAATAAGCCATATTCCAAAGAGTCTGAAGGAGAGGGCCAATACAAGATAATGCTTCTATATCTTATCATAAACTCATACCTGGGGTTCCTTGCTTTCTTGAAGAGTCATCTATTTCCTTGATGACCTTTATTACCTGTCATTCCTCCGATCATTGAAGATGTCCTTGGAATGATCGTTATCATCATCAGGTGATGTGTCCTTACCTTGGACACTCCTTTGCCTAATGGTCAAACTTATTGCAAGCAAGGCATCTGCCTTTCCTTCTCCCTTGAGTTCCAGTTTTCCCACTGAAGTGATCTTTAGGTAGGTCATCAGAAGCTTCCGCTGCGCCATTCTGATAATATTCTCTACTTTGATTTCACCCTTGGTGAATTTGAAGAGGGATGAGGAATCCCCTGATCCCCTTTTCCTTTCCCAATTGTCTTCGGTGATTGCTCTTTCACTCTTGCTTGAGATTTGTCTTCACCTCACCTCTAATACCATGTTAAGTTTAGGTATGTTCTATGCTTAGAGCAATTTATTTCAATTTTCACAGTTAGCTCAATAACTTTTCTAAATTAGCAATCAAATCAGCGTTAAAGTAAATTGCAGATAGAACATAAACATAAATCGCAGAAGACAAGCCAAGACAAGAGGAGACAAGATGTGGCGCTAGCCAGGGACAAAACCCAATGTGGGGAAACCCTTGATCAATTCTTCTTATATGTTCTTCAATAGTTCAGCAGAGAGAGAGAGAGATAGTACATTTACAATAGAAGTCAATACTTGACTTATCTAGATAAGAGCATAGATCATCTCTACGAAGATGATACATGAGATCAGTTGAAGACATGTTGCTTCAACTGATTCTCCAAGGTGACTCCTTCACCTATCATTGTGCTGAATCTCGTCATCATGTTGCATCTCACCACTGCACCATGCTACACCCATCATCATTATGTTGCATCTCATCATGCTTCACCAATCTTTGACTTATCTAGATAAGAGCATAGATCATCTCTAAGAATATGATACGTGAGATCAGTTGAAGACATGCTGCTTCAATTGATTCTCCAAGGTGACTCCTTCACCTATCATTGTGCTGAATCTCGTCATCATGCTGCACCTCACCACTGCACCATGCTGCACCCATCATCACTATGTTGCATCTCATCATGCTTCACCAATCATGACTATACCATGTACTTGGTACACCAAGCATCATTGTTGTCCCAAGTACTATTGCTGCACCTAGCTACACCATGTACTTGTTGCACCTTGCTGTTGTTGCTATCCCATTGTGCCACTGTTGCACAATTTCATTGCTGTCCCATCATAGTTCTATCCCAATCCCATCATAGTTCTGTCCCAACATGTTGTTGTCCCATCATTGTTCTGACGTTGATCATGTTGCCACACCACTGTCCCAAGTGGTATGCTGAACCGTGTTGACACACATGTCTCATGTGCTTGCAGCACCATGCTTGCCATGTTGTCCATGTTTGTCTTAGCATTCCATTGCTATCCCATTTACTATACCACTATCCCTTGCCACTGTTGCCTAGATATATCGGTGTCACTGCTGTCCCTAATAGTCATGCTATACCTTGCTGTTGTCCCCTTAGCCTTGCCATACCTGCCGCTGGCGCATGTGTCTTAGCTGCGCCATGTAGCCCAAATGTCCCATTTATTAATATCATTGTCCTGGGCATGTTTGATTCCTCAAACTCTCATGTTGTCCCTGTTTTGAGGGTCACCTACAACCCACCTTTTCAGTCGTATTAGGCCTGCATCTAGGGCCCTGTAGGTTAGCATTAGGGCTCCTTTTAGATTGCGTTAAGGCTGCCTTTAGACAATGTTGAAGGCTTCCCTTTAGACAACGTTTAGGGCTGCTCTTAGACTGCATTTAGGGCTGCCTTTTGACAACGTTTAGGGCTACCCTTTAGATTGTGTATAGGGATTCCTTTTGACAATGTTTAGGGCTGCTCTTACACTGTGTTTATGGCTGCCTTTTGGACAACATTAGGGCCTTTCTTAGATTGCGTCTAGGGCTGCCTTTTGGACAACGTTAGGGTCTCTATTTGCTATGATAATATTCCTCCAAGACTGCGGTTAGGGCATGCTTCCTTGACAACATTTTTGACTTCTTCTTTGACATCGTCTAGGGCTAGGGCATCTCCTCTAGGGCAACTTCCTTAGTCTTCTTTCCTCCATCATCTAAGGCTACCACACCTAGATTTCTCTTCCACTAAAACCCAATAAAAGTGGAGAGAAATTAAGATAGAAGTGTGTGTGAGAAATGACTCTCAAGTCATCTCTTTTTATACTAAAACGTTGAGCACATGTAGGGTTTATTTGGTTGCTGGCCGACCTTGACAAATTGTCTTATAACACAAATAAATTCATAAATCCATGAATACTTATCAGAATCGGATGATCTTTAGATCAACCCTACACCTCTCGATGACATGGATCCAAGAAAAATATCAGCTGCCATAAATAAGATGACCCACATGGAGTTTGGCCCTAGTTTCCAATTTTAACAGAAAAGTACATGGTACACCACTTTTAAATATCTCGTCCATCCATGATATTAATATAACTCATAAATGTCACCAAGATAAAAGTCATTAATGTGTCTACTAGGCTACAAGAGATAAATGCCTAGTAACACCTCTCCTTGGTATTATTTTCAACAATTTTCAAGTCGTTGATCTATCTTTTGTTTTGTTTTGTGATCTGGTTGCATAACATTTGGTATTAGAGCTTTGGATTCTAGGGTTTCATTGCTTCAAACAAGTCATATTGATTTTTTCACTATAATTTTTTTTCTACGAGGCTTCAAAAGCAGAAATTTCGACCACGTGGAACCAAAATATTGGTGAACTTCGTGTAAAAATTTCATATCTTGGTTTTGCTATATTTTCTGAGATATGGTCTGGAGAAGTTAGGATTTTTGCATTCTTCGAGATTCAGTCTAAAAAATGGGACTTAGGAGTCGCAACTTTCTCTACGAGTATCAGATTTGAATTTTGTAAAAAATAATTAAAATTGTGTGGACTATAGTTTTTCGTGTATCATTTTTAGGGTCGGAGGTTGAAATAGTGATACGTGTCATTCTGTACAAGTTCAATCTACTGAATCAGTCCATAACCAGGTCATCGTTCGAGATTGGTCATAACTTTACTTTGAGGAATCCAATCTCAGTCTGACTTATGGCATTGTAAATAAGACTTAGAGCACTATCACGAGACAAAATTTCAGACCTTGAAGAACCAAAATTATAGAGATACAATTGTTTCAAAATTAAGCTCCTAAAAACAAGAAAAATGTGTTTTTTTTTTTAATTGCACAAGTTTTATTTGAAAAATCAGTTTGAAGTGATTCTAAGGGCACATTGAAGCATAAATATCAATATTTGGTTCTAAAATGCCTTCCAAACAAAATAATTCTACACTCATTAAGCCTTCCAAAAGCTCTACTATGACGCATGAAGAGGAAAAATTGCAACATGATATATCAAAATTATGGGACCAAGTGCAACAAATTTCGCTTTCACAAAGAACAACCAAAGATAGATTAAAACGAGACATGAATGGCTTAAAAGGGGACATGGATGGTTTAAAAACTGAAATAAAATGAGACATGAATGGTTTAAAAGCATACAAGGAAGGTTTGAAAAAGTTGCTACAAGAAATGTTTCCAAATGACGACAAAGGTATTCCATGAAACTCATGATAAGAACAAAATGAATGTTAATCATGATTTAAAAACTAACTTTGGGTTGAAGACCAACCACATTCCAAAGATCGATATTAAGAAGTTTGATGGCAAGGATCCAATAACATGAATACTATAGATGGAACAATATATTGATCTACATGATGTGCAATACTCATCATAGCTATGCATTGCATCTTTATATTTAGAACCCAATCAGTTTGTATGGTATCAATGACTTTTTTCTCGTAAACCACTTGCCACTTGGTCAATTTTTATGGAGGAAATGATCGTAGATTATGATGATATGAATAGCAACAACTTCTTTAGGCAATTGATAAATCTCAAACAAAAGGGTTCGATGGCGGAGCACATTGAAGGCTTCCAAAAATTGAATATTAGGGTAACTGATATTCCAGAGGAGCATATGGTTGGTGTCTTCATAGGGACTTTAAAAGATAACATCCAACATGAGGTTCGCCTTAGGAAACCTAATTCATTGTAGACAACATTCATGGTGGAAAAAAAATTGAAAGCAAGATTATGGCAATAGGGAAATCTACCACTCACAATTATAAAAAATGGAAGTGTTGCTGCTCCTAGCCCCCCACAACCTACAAGGTTGACACCACAACTATTGGAGGAAAAAAAAGCAAAAAGGCTTTGTCACAGTTGTGATACCAAATACACTAAAGGTCATAAGTGTGCTAAGAAGAAATTATTTTACGTAGTGTTAGCCTCATACATATATTAACAATCATTAAGTCCAAATTAAATAGTATTAAGTATTTATTAAATACAGTGTGAAAAAATAATTCATATGAAAATGTGAAATTATTCATAATGAAAGTAGACTTACTTTAGAAGTCTAAGTATAATCAAAGATGAGAATAAAGAGTTAGGGATGAAAATCACACAAAATCAGCTAAAATATTTATGGACATATTGTGGAGAAAGTTGTGGAAGAGTTTCAACCAATTAACCATATTGGAAATTTGTTATGGAAACCTCATTTCTATAATACCATGCCTCATATATTATGAGAGTGTGTGAATAATGTATCATTTTTGTAAATTAATGAATTAAGGCTTAAAATACTTTTAAGCCCAAGATAATGATATATTATGAGAGTGTGTGAATAATGTATCATTTTTGTAAATTAATGAATTAAGGCTTAAAATACTTTTAAGCCCAAGATAATGATATTTTGTTTTTATTAATTACTTGGTATAAAAAATTGATATCAAAGCCATGGTACTACGATCTCTACAGTAGTTTTCAAATGGAAGCACCAATTGAGCCATTGTTTGAAGTCCGTGGTTGTATGATTAAGTGTTCCAACCTTTTAGCATAGTGGCGATTTAAATCGACCATTCTCTGGAAGCTATCATATGAATCAACTGTGAATCACAAAAGCTGTATTCTGTCTTTGTATGTGGAGATCGATCTATGTGTACTGGACCAACGTGAAGATCTATGCTTTGAAACGTTTTGGGTATGTGCATTGAAGAGATATAACTGCTATATCGTTGTGTTGAAGCATGAGGTGATCTACTGACGGTAATCCTCCGTCCGTCGCTTGTATGACCATTCCAGCGTATAAACACTCCAATTCTAGTGTATAACCAGAGTCGAGGCTCAGAGAAGCCACCTACGTACACAGACTAGTGTTGAGGGAGCAACTTGCGTGGAAGAATCTGTGAGAAGCTGCTGACGAATCCGTCTTGATGTGATTGCTGGAGAGAGGAAGCACGCTGATTGTTGTATAGTCAGTGCTTGGAATAGCGTGAAGTATGTATGTTCTGTAATTCTGTACCCATAACGTTGGCATTCCCAGATCAGAAAAACAGAGATCAATAAATTTTAAAGGTGTTTAATTACTTTCAATGCGCCTAATTCACTCCGGTCAGTGGCTTTGACGTACATAGTCATCACAAGGGTGCTCGCCTTTGGTAAATTCACTTGATCCCCCTTATTTTTCAAAAATATATTTCATTTCAGGTTGTGCATACCCAACTATCTAAACGAGTGTATCTGAGCATCATGGGTTGAAAAAGAAAGGCTGCCTTTATGGATGGTTGGCGAACATGGTTATGATGATTGTAGGAGCGATAGCGGTAGTGCCTCCATATGTATGCTATAGCAGAAATCCAACTACAGGGTGTTATACTTTTTGTGATGCTTCAAAAACCATAACCGTGCAAGTGTGAAAAAAACCAGCAGCGTTGAATTCATATGCGTTCACCTGCGTGGAAGACCTCTGGCCTTGAGAATCTCAAAATGGGAAAAACATCATGGAGACCAGAATTTTTGGACCGCAGATTTGGAGATTACCTTGATAATGGACACTTCTTCCATGATTTTTCAGTCCAGAATGCTTCAAGTTCATGTGGCTTTAATTTTTTTTAAGTTCACGTGCACTTTAATTTTTCGTTTTCAGAACAAAAAAATTTCAATATAATATATTATATGAAGAATATAAAAATCCAAAATCTAAAATAGTCAATAATCCATATATAATCTTATACCATGTGGCCTTAATTTCACTCTCAACCATTTATTGCTTTGCTCAATAAATAGTACATGTTTCACATTCCCACGAAAAGTGCTTTCCAAATAAAACAAAATTATGAATTTTTTAATATAGTCACTTTATAGTCATTTTTGAGTGATGTATAAATAATAAAACATATAGAGCTTTCCTTTATATCGGATATATGTAAGAACATTTTAAAAAGTGACCATAAATTAGAGTTTTCGTAATGAAGTGATAAGGGGGTATATTTTGTAATAGAGTTTTCGTAATGAAGTGATAAGGGGGTATATTTTGTAATAGAGTTTTCGTAATGAAGTGATAAGGGGGTATATTTTGTAATATTTTTGGAGTTATAAGTCTGTGTTTTTAGAGTAACAAGATTTTTTTGTTTGGTTGTTGTTATTTTTTGATATTTGGAGTGATAAGTGATTTATAATATAGAGTGATAAGAGAATTTTTTTTAAGAGAAGGTTATTGTTGTAATCTAAGGTAATGTTTTACTAGAGAGGGTGAGTTGAATCATTAAATTCAAAATTGTAATCAAATTTTGGGGTGTATTTTTGGTGGTACTCGACATCTCAAAGTAACATAAAAATCAAACGAGTGTGTTAAAGACAAAATGGGTAAAGGAGGAAAGCACTTGCAAAATGCATCTCAGGGAATTAAAGAATTATAAGAGTACAGTCATGAATTGCACAACAATATCGAAGTACTTGAGTGGAAGATAAAGCAAAATCAAAGCATAATTAATCAAATGACTAGCACATTAGAAGCAACAAAAGATCTTCAAAATGAACTAGATATGAAAGAACAAATCATTAATGCACTCCAGATAAATTCAAAAACAAGATCTACTTGATGCAAGATGTACAAAAAAGATAGATGTAGTCTATGACATAGAAGGCCTCATCCAAACAACAAATGCAATTTGTGAAACATATGACTTCATTCAACGTGTTGATGAAAGTTGTGACACAGATAATCTAGTCCACTAGGTTGATGAAAGTTGTGATACATATGATCTCATCCAACAAGTTGTGCTACTAAATGAAAATGATGCAACTAGTTGTACTAAAGATCTAATTGAAAAGTTTGATGCAACACGCGAAAGAAATGAATTGTTAATAGAAATGATTGATGCTCAGTGTGATATAAATGACTTAATGAATCAAACAGAGGATATCAACATCAATAGCAAGTGTGAAAAAAAAAGAAAATGGTCTTTCCAAGATGGTGATCAAACCTTGGGAAGAACTTTCATTCAATAAAAATCGACATGGCTTGGGATAAAAATATACAGAATATTATTAACTATTGTAAAAGAAATGGTCATATGGAGAGTAAATGTTTTGACCTCTATCCTTTTCTTCATTGTGGGAAGACAAATCATCTATCAGAGAAATGTCAAATGCAAAAGAAGACTAAAATGACAGTTAATTATGGATGGATAAACCCTTGGAGATGGAATCTACAAGTAAAGAAGCTACACAAGTCTTACAATCTACTTAAGATAGAGGTAAAGATAATTTTGCCTAAAGAATTGAACAAAATTAAAAAAATAAAATCTCATACACCTTAAGGGGGGAGTTCAAAAATCAAATGCAGATGATCGGTGGTAAAAAAAAAAACCCACTAGTTGTTGCTCCTTTCAACTGACAAAGGGGGGAAATGATGATGGAATTGAAGATGGTTGTTAAACTAAAACTTTGACAAACTCAACAAATTTTCCAATGAATATCAACAAATATGCTCGTGGGTATCATCAAATCTGCCAGTGGGTCTCAACAAATATGCCAGTGGGCATAATCAAATATGCCAAATGGGCAAGTGAACTTTGAGTTTTCAACATCCAGTTTTAGTGTTTTTTTAGGCAATTCTTCAACAACTCAACATAGGAGTTCTTAAACAGCTCAACAAGTAGTTCTTCAACAACTCAACACATAGGGGTTTCAACATGAAGACTTGGAGATGGTACCATGTTCTTACTCCGGACTTATGAATGAGGGGGGAATGTTAGCCTCATACATATATTAACAATCATTAAGTCCAAATTAAATATTTATTAAGTATTTATTGAAAAGAGCGCGAAGGAATAATTCTAAGAAAATGTGAAATTATTCATAATGGAAGTAGACTTACTCTAGAAGTCTACGTATAACCAAAGATGAGAATAATGAGAGAAGTTAGGGATGGAAATCCCACAAAATCAACTAAGATATTTGTGGAGATATTCATGGAGATATTGTGGAGAAAGTTGTGGAAATGGTTCAACCAATTAACCAAATTGTAAATTTGTTATGGAAACCTCATTTCTATAATACAAGGCCTCATGTACTGTGAGAGTGTGTGAATAATGTATCATTTTTGTAAATTAATGAATTAAGGCTTAAAAACATTTTCTCCCAATTTTGTCACATGTTTCTGATATTTTGTTTTTATTAATTACTTTACATAGATTGTGAAGAGGAGGAAGAAAATGAATAAGAAACATTGAAAGAAGAGGATATACACCAAGAATCAACCCTGGAAAAATAAGAAATGAATATGACCATAGCTTGTAATGCATTGCGGGAATTACGACTCCTCAAACTCTCAAAATAGAAGGACATATCAAGACGAAAAAAATAATAGTGCTGATTGATTCATTTTGTATCCACAATTTTATTCATTGTAAGATAGCCAAGGTATTGAATTGCCTTCTATATCCAACACCAAAGTGTCAAGTGATGGTTGCAAGTGGGTGAACTATAAATTTATCTGGAAAGTGCCATAATATCAAGCTAACCATGGGCGAATATGTATTGAATAGTCCAATGCTTTCCATTCCAATGTGTGGTGCTAGTGTTGTATTAGGAGTCCAATGGTTTCAATCTTTGGGGACGATAGCTTTTAATTTTCAAAAAAAATTCTTGAAATTTTTCTGGAAAGGAAAAGAATTTCAATTAAGGGGTATCACAGGGAAACCAGGGAAGATAATAAATTCTAATGGCATGAAAAAGCTTTTGAAGAAAGAAAAATGGCGTGTAAATGCATAATTATGCTCACTAGAGGTTCAAACATCGAAATCATCCATTTCTCATGTTCCGCAAAAGCCTTGGACAATCATTCCAAGGAATTTGTGACTCCCAAAATCCTCCCACCTATTCGTGATTATGATCATGCTATTCACTTGATTCCAGGAAGTTTTTGGCCAAACATCAGCCCTTAAAAATATTCCTATGCCCAAAAGAGTGAAATTGAACGCATGGTTGCAGAAATGATAGTGAGCGGTATAATTCGACCTAGCCAAAGTTCTTTCTCTGCTCCAATAGTATTGGTGCACAAGAAGGATGGATCATGGTGCATGTGTCCGGATTATAGGGAGCTCAAAAAGCTCACTATTAAAGATAAATTTCTCGTTCTTGTCATTGATGAATTGTTGGATGAATTACATGGATCAGTTTACCTCACCAAGCTGGATCTTTGTTCATAATATCATCAAATTAAAATGAAGACTGAAGACATTCCAAAAACAACATTCAGAACTCATGAAGGTCATTACGATTTTTTGGTCATGCCTTTTGGCCTTATTAATGCACCTTCCACATTTCAAGGTTTGATGAGTTCCATTTTCAAACCTTTCCTTAGAAAAATCGTGTTAGTATTTTTTATGTTATACTAATCTACATGAAGTCTTGGAAGGATCATGTTCAACATGTTGACAGGGTGCTCAAACTATTGGAGGAAAAACAATTATATGAAAAAACCTTCAAATGTTTCTTTGAAGTACAGGAGGTGGAATACTTGGGTCATATCGTATCTCATGAGGGTGTTAAGGTAGACCCTAACAAAATTAAAGATATTAAGGAATGAAAAATATCCACAACCTTAAAACATCTTCAAGGATTTGTTGGGTTGACAGGGTATTATCATAAGTTTGTTAAGAATTATGGGAGAATAACAACACCTCGAACAACATTACTGAATAAAGATGCATTTTCTTGGACTCCAGAAACAACTAAGGCCTTTGAATACCTTAAAGACGCAATGTGCCAAACACTGGTCTTAGCTACACCAACCTTCACAAAATCCTTTATTGTGGAATGTGATGCCTCAGGAAATGGAATTGGTGCTCTTTTAATCTAAGAAGGAAGACCCATTACTTTTGAAATTCGTCCAATCAAGGGAAACTATTTACACAAACCTATTTATGAGAAAGAAATGTTGACAATACTACATGCACTAAAGCAATAACGACCTTACCTAATGGGGAGACACTTCAAGGTAAAAACAGATCATGATAGTCTTAAATAATTTTTGGAACAAATATTATATTTAGAAGAACAACAAAAATGGCTCACAAAGATGTTGGGTTATGACTTTGGATTCATCTACAAAAAATGGAAGCAAAATGTTGTTGCAGATGCACTCTCAAGAAAGGATGAGGATGTGAAAACATTTCTATGTGCCATTTCTATTATCCAACTTGGTTGGATAACTGAAGCAAATGATGAGTGGAAGAATGACAAAAAGTTGTGGACACATTCAAAAGTTGCAGCAAGATCCCAATACATATAATACATTTATATGGAAAAATGATTCATTATGGTACAAAGATGACTTATATCTATGTAATAATTCCCAACTCAAACAAAAGATTTTTTTTCGAATTATACACTTCGCTCTTAGGAGGACACTTAGTATTTTTAAAAACTTACCATAGGGTCAAGAAGGATTTTTTTTGGGATAACCCTAAATCTGATATTCAGAAGTTTTTGCCAAAATGTTTAGTTTACCAACAAAATAAAGGTGATACAATTAAGACCTCAGGTTTGTTACAACCTTTATCCATTCCAAGTCAGTGTTGGGAGGAGGTCTCAATGGATTTTTATCACAGGTTTACCCAAGTCCGAAGGAAAGAGTGTTATAATGGTGGTAGTTGATAGACTTACCAAGCATGCACACTTTTGTGCATTATTTTATCATTTTAAAGGCAGTACAATTACTTCTGCACTTATAGAAACAATTCAAAAGTTACCTAGAAACCCAAAAATTATTGTAAGTGACAGAGATCCCATTTTCGCTGAAAGTTTTTTGGCCGGAATTATTTTCTTGTCTTGGTACTCAATTAGCCCATAACTCATCTTATCATCCTCAATTTGATGGGCAAATTGAGATAGTGAACAAATGTTTGGAAGGATATATTTGTTGCTTTGTATATGATAAACAAACACAATGGGTCAAGTGGTTACCTTTGGCTACATGGTGGTATAACACTTCCTTCCATACTACAACAATAATGACCCCATTTATGACACTATGGATATCATCCACCATCCATCATATCATCTTTAGGAAAAAATTCTAAGGTTCAAGCAGTGGAAGATCACATCGAGCATCAACAGCAAGTTCTCCAACTCTTAAAGGATAACGTCACTCTGGTGCAGAATCAAATGAAACAATAGACAGATCAACATCGCAGTGAACGAAGTTTTGATGTAGGCAACTGGGTATTTTTACGACTAGAACCATACAAAAAAATGTCCCTCAAGCAAGCTAAGACGGATAATAAATTATCACCCAAGTACTATGGTCCTTACAAGGTGTTGCAAAAGATTGGTACTATGGCATACAAATTGGAGCTGCCTGCATCTTCCAGAGTACAACTAGTTTTCCATGTTTCATGCTTAAAGAAGGTTAACAGTGACAAACTCCCAGTTCAAATAATATTTCCAAAACTTGACGAAGAAGGAAAAATCACATTGGAGCATAAAGTAGTCACGGAAACAAAAACTCGACAACTACAAAATTGTTCAATTTTAGAGTATCTCATTGAATGGAAGAACTTATCCATTGAATATTTCACATGGGAGGATGATAATTTATTACAAAACATCCAAATCTTTTCAAGCGTTGAAGACAACACTTTTTTTGAAGGAGAGGGGCATGTTAGGTCCCTATAATACTAGTGTAGTCTCCTTATTGTTATTGTTAGTGTAGCACCTTTATTGTTATTGTTGTGCCCATGTAGCCCCTATATTGTTATTATTGTGTCCCATAGAAGCCCACTATTGTTATTGTTGCACCTTTACATTATTATTTTTATGTAGGCTCTAATTATATTGTGACCCCTTAGACTCCTATATATACCAAGTAAGTCTTATCATTTGTATCATCCATGATGGTGCTCAAAATTATGCTAAAAAATTAGAGTGTTATAATATTGTCAAAGTTAGCTTTAGATTTAAGAGCTTGTCATTATAAATCCAACGGTGCGAATGAAACTCAAATACGAGTTCATATGCAGAAGTTAGATCAAGTTAAAGTTCAAGTTTGATTTGTCTATGTGGCAGGATTGGATGACATGGCAAAGGTCCCAGTGAATGGGGAAGTGCCAAGTGGCAGGTTTCCACTAGATCCCGTATATTGCATATTGGGGAAAAACAAAGATGCATGACAACAATCGGCCCTCGGCAGTTTGGGTTGCTATTTGCAATAATCACATATCACACCCAAAACCCCGCTGTTATTTGTTACCACTAATAAAGTTCCGATTGCGATAAGATCCCAGACGCAAAAATTTTATATGACAGAGTTTAATACCCTAGCAGATCCGCAATATCACAATCATAGTGTTCCTGTGATTAACAAAACCTTCGTCTGTTGAACTTTTCCGATTGCGATGAGCGATGGGTTCCAGACGCGAGATTTTATATGTTGTAGTTAACTATCCCCCCCAGGCCTGCAATATGGCAATTGCAATGTTTTGCTGTTCCATAAGAGCCCACAACACTTTCTAATTGCGATTTGCGATATGGCTAACAAGATGTATCCCGCCATGCGGTAAATTTCTCGCTCTGTTAGCAAATTTTGGAGGGGAAATGGGGTTTTGGTCGGTTTTAGAGCATTTTTGGAACAAATAGTGGAAGATACAGGAGAAGTCATAACTTCTTCAGTTCTTATCCAAATTGGATGCAAAAAGAGGCTAGATAGCCATTTTTCAGTATTTTGAACTCCTTAAGACAGGTTTCAGATGCATCTGAGAATTGTAAACACACTTTTGTTGTAATTTGAGCATCATAGTGAGATCCAATCCATTGGAAGCTGGACCAAGGAGACGTAGCTGAGGAGGGGTGAACTCGTTTATCATGTGCTTGTTGCGTGTTGTATTTTGATGTTATTATCTATTATTTTGCTGCTTTTCACATATGTCTTATGTTAAATTGTTCCTAACATTTACATAAGAAACTCTCATGAGAATCAGTTAATTAAGCAAAAATATTGAATCTTTAAGCACTTGATAAGCAAATGATAAGCATCTTGGGTTTTAATTTGAATGGGGAATTAACACAACATTACTAATATGCTCCATTTCAAATCAAGTTGGTATTAGAGCACTATTTTTTGCTTACTAGATTTGCTTTGTGAAAGAAGGATTTAATTGTTTACAAGTTTATGTCATGCTTACAAGGTTAAAACTCAAAAGAGGAGAAGGGAATCTGGTTGAAAGCCCTGAAATTGGGTCAAGTGGAAGAATAACAAGGTTTCCAAAGTCCTCTACACCAGTACATACTCAAGTTGTAGAAGTTGCATTTGGGTCTTCAGAGATCATGTCTCATGAAGGAGAACTTATCATGATAGAAGATGAGAAGGCCTTCAAAAATTATTTCTTTGATATGACAGAGATGGTGAAGGACCTCTATGAAAAGAGGAACAACAGATTGCAAGGAGAAAGCTCCAAACCTCCCAAAGGAGAAGGATTTTCAGGAGGAGGTAATGGAAAATGAGGTAATGTGAATGGAGATGAACCTCCACCATCTCCACCATCTTCTTCATCTTCTTCTTCGAAAGCATCTTCAAACTCTTCCATTAATACCACCTCTACTCATTCTCATCATCATTCTTCAAAAGGGATTGGTAAATCATTTTTCTAAAGCTTGATGTTAAATTCGAGTTGCCTATGTATAATGGTGAAGTTAATGTAGAGAAGGTGGATAACTGGATTCAACAGTTGGAGGTGTATTGTAGAATTCAGAACCTTCAAGAGGATGATATCAAAATTTAGTTGGCTTCATTGAGAATGGAGGGTGCAACACTTGTATGGTGGGAATCAAGGACTCAAGACGAGATAAAAAAACATGGTAAGATCTCTAGTATTTGGTTTGATTTCATTGTTGCTATAAAAAGCCAGTTCTACCCTTTTGCTCATATGCAAAAAACTATCATGAATTGGCAAAATTTCAGACTGTTAAACAGTCAAAATGTGCAAGAGTATACTCAAGAGTTTAGGAAAAGAGCTCTTATGCCTGGATTAGACTTACAGTCACAAGATACTTTGCTGAAATACATAGGAGGGTTGCATAGCTATCTTCAACATACCATTCTTATGTTTAGTCTCACAAATCTTGATGAGGTATGTATTCAAGCTACACATCTCGAAGCAAGAGGGAAAAATGTACAAGAAGAAGGTAAGAATAAGCCATTTCATAGTGGTGAAAAGGGAAGAAATTTAAAGGAAAGAAAAAGAAAAATGCTTCTGTTAAGAAAGAAGGGGAGAAACCCGTGTGCAAGAATTGTTCCAAAGAGGGCCATGATGAAACGCATTGCTGGAAGCTTCATCCAGAATTAAGACCGAAGAAATTTAACAATAAAGGGAAACAAAGGACAAACGCTGCTGCACAACAAGACTTGGGTTTCAACTCAAGTGATGAAACAAAGATTGTAGCCAAAATCACTAAGGGAAAATCTGTTGCAAAAGCAAGCAAAGAGGAAACCGTGGCAAGCACCAACGCAACTAATAACTCCAATAACGCTTCAAATGATGTTAAATTGGCAACTAGGGCCAAACTCCATGTGGGTCAGCTTATTTATGGCAGCTGATATTTTTATTGGATCCCTCTCGTCGAGAGGTGTAGGATCGATCTAAAGATCATCCGATTCCGATAAGTATTTATGGAGATATGAATTTATTTTGTTTATGTAATTATTATCAAGCCGACCAACGCTTATGTAGGCTCTAGAAGCCCAACCGATGTGTCTATTCATCATCACCGCTTTAGTATAAATAGAAGAGTTTTGATGTCAATTGGTACACTCATTCTTGATGTGATCTCCTCTCCACGTCTTGGGTTTTGAGAAGGAGAGTCACAAAAAGAATACGTTGCCCTAGTTTGATGATGCCCTAGCCTATGTATGCTGATCCAACATAGGGACAAGGAGACTCTTTCAACACAGTCAATAAAGACTCATCTAACGCAGTCATAAATACACAGATGATCTACGTTGTCCACAAGTCTGATATGCTTGCTCTAAATCTAATCACAACCATGGAGGAGAAGCCTATACGCAGCAAGGAAAGGCTCTTCTTTCGGTCTACCATGGATGCTATACAAAACTCCAAACGCAATCGCTCAGTGATGTAAAATATCAAGCTCCATTCCATGTATCAAGTGTCGCTGTTTTATACAGAAACGTCATTCACCCACAAACACATCAGGATACAGGAAAGTTTGTATTTTCCTTGCACAAACTGATACATGCTGTAGCGCCATTTGAAATAAAAGCTCGACACATGTCAAGAGCAAGATCAATGGGGTCTGGTAAAGTAGGAAAAGACTTCAGAGCAGATATGTACCAATACCGTCATCAATAGAAGTCGATGGGATCAAATACACTCTAAATACACAATCAATGATCTGCAACTTATCAAGGCTGCACAATCTCAACATGGTTTGCACCACAATGATTATGATCACTATAGGTATATACTGGAAGGAATGAGCAGAACTTGGGAGCAGATATATGAATCCGCATGGATAAACCTAGCTACAGTCATATGCAGATAGCAATACGCAGCAAAGAAAACCTACGTGGATGGCCCTATCGATACATGGATCATATTCATTATGGATGAAATTATATTTATAATGCATGGAATGCAAAGATATGAGACACAATTATATTTATGATGAATGGAACGTAGAGAGATACAGGTCATAATCATTATGAACATAGTCATATTTATGATGAATGTAAATGCTGGTCATTGGGTTGTAACATAAACGCTGGATGCTGAGCAACAATATATATACGTTGGGGTGATGCAAGGTACACGATTTATATATATATGGACAATGATATGTGGTATATGAAGACTCATATATTCTGACCTATGCTCATATACGCAGGCAAATTGGCGTATAACATATATACATGGCAAGGTATATATATATGCAGGTTATGGCAATAAATATCCATGCAGGCAGAAGGGTGTATTATCATAAGGACACAGCTATGATTTAATGTGCATGGATAGCACAATGATACATGGACCATGGACAACACCATGATGAGTGCAATCATAAGCATGGGCAGCGTGAAGCAGGATGACTATCATGATTAGTGCAATGTGGTGCAGTACACTGTAAGGTACAGCAAATGGACGAGATGCAAAATGATGATAGGTGAAGGAGTCACCTTGAGAATCAGTTGAAGCAGAATGTCTTCAACTGATCTCATCATTATACGAAATGATCTATGCTAGATCTAGATAAGTCAAAGTGTTGACTTTT
>APFE031405139.1:57238-76382 GCA_000404065.3 Pinus taeda | reverse complement strand
GAAAATGAGGGTGTGCTGTACCATCCAGGACCAGTCAGGATAGTTCTCCTTGCCAGTGAGAACTATTCCTATCATAGAGATGATTGAATGCATTTTGTTACTGCTGCTGATATAAAAAACTTTTGCTGATATATACTTCTGATGAGAAAAATACTCTTAAAAAACCTCTGCTGCTTTAAAAAAAATGATTACAGTGTATATCTCTGCCTTTTTTTTAAAAATGATTTTGGAGAAAAAAAATCATTTAAAACTCTGCTTTATATCACCATATATATATGTGCAAAATCATTCAAAATCAGGCCATATTCACCATTGCTACACTTCAAAACTGTTAATACTACACTTCAAAATTCTGTTATATACTATTGAACGGGAAAGCCATTGCGGTGAGAATCTGAAAGCTATGTCATTTATGATTCGCAACAGTTATTTATTCATGAGCAGGGCAATCCTCTCACACAAATACGCACACCGCTACTTCTGTCACTCCTCTTGCGCACACAGCTATATCTGCCACTCTTGTTTAATGGCCGGTTTCAAGCTTCTGTTTCGGGCCATGGTCGTGGCCATCCACTATTACAAGATACACTCCATCAAACTTTATCCCACCGGAGCAATTAAGCAAACCATTTATTTCATGCAGTAAATAGTCTAGGTTGCCTGGATGCAATAAATGAACTTTTCTTCTCTAGTTCTGCCGCTTTAAGACAGTGCTTTGAGCGATAGATTTGACTCAGAAAATACCGGCTTATTTAATGAAATTTTACCAGAAATACATAACCAAACGTAAAGGATTCAAGAAAAATACAGCCGCTTTGCAATTTTATCACTCTTTTACAGGAAAAAATGCGTTTTGACATCCAAGAAACGCAGATGAGCCCGTGCACTAAGAGATCTGGCGGCTAGGGAATCGATTCAAGGGCTACGATTTTGCTATTGCAACCCAAGTTGCTCAGATCCGAGCTCATTTCAGTGCAGGGAGAGGACATCACAATAATGATAACGACAACAGCTCATTGAAAACGACTTCAGCTCTGCGTGTTATGGCCTTCGGGAAAAAAAAAGCATTCTCCAGGCACGCGGGTGAAGGACAGCGATCAAGGTAATCACATAACAGAACAGTCAAGGCCAGGCCAGGGGTTTTCATGCATTTGAATTTCCAGGCGGAAAAAATCGATATCAGTGATACGTTACCAATGTCAGAGGTTTGCAGGCAGCCGCAGTCTCCAGGCAGCGGCAGTCTCCAGGCAGCGCCAGGCTCTCAGGCAGGAGTTACTATTTCTGGGACCTGTGCTCTGATACCATGTCAGACCAGGGTAACTCCAGACTTAATGAGCGAGAGAAAACTGATGTTGTTATTCATTAGGTAATCTACATATATATATACAAATAAAACGGATCAGTTCATCTTCTGGATGACTGTCCGGTTCACCCATCCGCTTCGGATTAGGTGTCAACAATCTGCTCCCTTTTCTGCCTCCAACCCAGCCTCATCCTCTGACTCGCTATCAGAGAAAGCCTCTATGTAATTGGCCTTGTTGTTGGTGCATTGGTGCCATTGTGCCCATGACTCCTGGCATGTAAAGCACAACTTCCTTCTACAAAGGTCTCTCCTAGTATCGTCATCTAACTATCCCCGTCTGGTCCACTCCCTTTGAGGAGGTCCAGTGTCCTTACCTTTCTAAGGAAAGGTGGGCCTAGAAGGTATTGGTGCCCTATTCTTTAGAACCACATCAAGCATGTCCCTGGTCCAGTTGATGGCATCTTGCACTGATACAAGCTTGTATGCTCTCACCCAACCATGCATAGGCTCTGTTAAACCCTCAATGAATAGCATGATCAACCTCGCCTCTGAAATGTCAAAGACCATCACAACTAGTCTTTGGAACTCGGCCGTATATGTCTCAATGCTACTTGTCTACTTTAGATTATCCAGTTCCCAGAAGTGTAGGTCAAGGTTTTTCCAATCAAATTGCTCAACCAATCTCCTCGTGAATTCAATATAGGATGTAAAAAAAGTATGCCCCAATGTGAGCAGCCCGTGGTACCACCACTTTTGAACATCTTCGCCCAAGTGAAGAGTGGAAATTTTGATTGCATTTGTCTTTCGCATGGGATTCAGATGAAAATTGTGTCTTGATTCTAAATTCATGCCCTAGCCGAATTCCTGGATGATCCATTGAAGTTGGCCAGTGCCACCTTCCTGTCATCTTCTATGTATCCTGGTTTTGATGCCATGAACCTCCTCTAAAGGGCATCCCTACTCCCAGTCTGTACTTCTCCTTTAGGTGGAAAAAATCCCCAAAGGATAAGACCCTCTTGACCCTCGGATCCAACACTTCGTACTCATCAACCCCATCAGTGAAAGATCTCATCAAATCAACAAATGTGTTTGGATCCCTCTCCCTCTCTGGCTCCTCCAGGAAATGGGGCATCATGGGTCTACAAGCTTGGCCATAAGTGTGGGTATTTTGTTATTGGTTCATGCGTGCATGCACATGGCTCCCTTCACCCATCTGAGACCAACCTTCTCCATCATTGGTCAATCCTTGTTGGTTATGTAATTGCATGCACAACATTTGCCACATCATATCTAGAACCTGCTAATTTTGTATCATCATCTGTTGTTTCATCCTCACTAACTCCTCCATCAATTGATTTTGTCCATTCTGTCTAGGTTTCTTGTTTCCCTCTTGGTTGTATATGTGCTCTCTGGCGTGATCAAGTTCTGTATGTGAAAAAGGGTCAAGTTAGTCTTCTCTACCACATCCTCTTCTCCTACCTCTGCCTTTGCCTCTATGGAACACTACTCCTTGGTATCTAGGCGACATCGCCTGCTATTTTTCCCACAGCTAACCAAGAACATGCTTTGATACCACTGTAATATTCCTAATGGAAATATTATGTAAATAACATAGGTATGCACCAAACTACAACAATCGAAATTCAACACAAGCATGCACAATTAGTAAACCATAAAATTTGAGCCATTTTATTAGTAATAAAAAATTTGGGTACAAAAAGAGTAGAACAATAGAACCTCTGCTTGCCACTGCAAGCATGCAAAACCCAAGTGAAGTGATGTAGACCCAAGCGCTGGAAAATGACCCAAACAGATAAATCACACTACCCAGAATTTTTGTTGTTGCTGCTGAAGAAGAAATGGAATTTCTTCCCTCCAAAATGCTCATAAAATTTTGCAAAATTTAATCCTGACCTCTACACACCAATTCCATGAAAACCCATAAAGGGTGACTTAATTCCAGCTGGCCCAGATGACCTCAAAAAGTGTGAATGGCTTTGTCTGTTAGGCTCTGCGCACTGCAAGAGATACTCTGCTCAGATATGCTCAGAACAACTGTTGAATGCTCACTCAAACTCCACACAATTTCTCCTCTGAAAATAGGCTTTCCCTCTAGCCCAATCTCTCCTGGAAACTGGTTATTCCTCTCTTCTGCACAAGCTTCAACCAATGAGCTATGCACATTGCATAAATGAGATAAATTCAACCCTTGAAATTTCCTTATCCTCGGCCCTGCAAACCACCACAAAACTCCAACCTCAACTATAAAAAATAACTCCTCAAAAGCCCGAAACTTCACTCCAACTGTAGTTGCTCCAAAAGAGGGGTGTGAATTGCCTTCTGCACCTTAGCCACACACAGAACTTGGTGAAATATTTGCAATATGCTCAAGTGAAGACTTGAATTAGACTCCAATTTCCCTTACTAGGGAGACACTCAAATTCCTCTGAAACAAGGGTGAAATTTCTACTTGGAATTTCTGTGCTCAGTAGCACTTCTCTTCTTGTGCTCGACAGCTCCAAGAGAGTTCGATTTGTGTAGAATGATAGGCAAAAGATCCCAAAATGAGGCGTCCTTGTGATATTTATAAATATTGGTCCCTTCTCCCTTGGTGGGCCCCTAATTTCACTAATTCGAACCACCTTCTCTCTTCCCTCTCTCCTCTAGTGTGAATTTCCTAAGGGGTCAAATTCCTTTTTTGTGGCCCTCACCTTCCACTAACAAAATAATTATTCCTTTTTCTCTAATGTGTATAGCCTCATTTTTCTCCAAAATTTAAGTGAGGGTCTACTCAACCCACTTTTCCTAAGTCCACAAGATCAAAATGTCAAAAATGCAAAAATTGAGAATTGCTTGGTAAAATTTATTTAATGGGAATATCACAGTTATCCAAAATAAATATCAATCAATCAATCAAATAATAACATCATCTCAAAACCAAAAACTATCATAATAAAAAAAAAATCTTGATGACATGTGTATGCCTGGTCCAACCAATGTTCCATAGGTGCAAAGCTGCAAACTCTTGCGATGAAAGTAACAAGTGTTAGACTCATAGAAAATGAAGGATGGCAAGCAGGAAGAAGGGTCAATTGCTATCCTACTTACTGCTAGGAGTGATAATTTCCATCCTAGGAATTTGTCTGATAATGCCCCCTTGAGAATAGTTCTAACTAATAGCCCTTAAGGATTGAAGAGTATCAGGTACGTGCTTCAAAAGATTCTGTTGTGAATCATCGGTAGGCAAAGTACTTACAAAATAGGTATCAATGATGTTTTCGGAAAATATTAACCATCAAAAATACGTTTTTCACTGTTTCAAACCTGTCAAGAAAAACGGGCATTGGAAATTTGTAACCATTAAATAGGTCAAAATAGCCTATGACAAGCAAAATGCCCGTCAAATTACACATCTGCTTGCGATAGTCGAGAAATGCCTAGGCGCAATGCTTTTCCAGAATTAGTAACACAAAATCCGTGATATATGATAAGTTTATAATTTATAATTTGTTTGGAGTAAACGTTGAGCTTGAGGCCTCTAAAGATGTATTCACAAGAAATGTTAGTTGTTCGTGTTTTCGTTCATACGAAGCATTTGTAAAGTTTTGGTCGGTAAAATTTAATTATTCTGATATTGTGAGTAACTTTATCATTTTGATATTGGGAGTGGTGCTGACTCAATATTGTAGAAGATAATTGATGGAAATAACCATTTTAGAAATATTCTAGAAGATAATTGTTGTAAATGACCATTTTAGTAATATTGTAGAAGATTATTGTGGTAAATGTCCATTTTAATAATATTCTTTTAATGTTGTTAAGGTTATTCCTTATTTTATTTTATTTATTTATTTAGGTTTGTTACATTGACAAAATGAAATTTAGGTTTTGCTGGTTGACCCATAAGTATTCTGATCCAATTATGGACATAGAATTCGAAGTAATTTGAAGAATTTATGTTGGCATGATAATTTTTGGTCTGTAGAAGTTTGAAGGCAATTTTTTTTGTTGATGTTGGTTAAGCGTTCCTACTGCTAGCTAGGTGGCACTATTAAGAACGGATTGAGATGGAGTGATAGGTGGCACTTTACGAATGGTTTGAATTGGAGCAATAGGTTGGTTATATATTTTGTGTATGTAGCTGATCATGGGAGCCTGATGTTCCTGAGAAGGAACTTCCCAATTTGTGGAATTGACCACTGGGATTATGCGAGGGTAGGTGGGTGTACTTGGTTTAGCTTCCTCCATAGTTTATGGAAGGAGATCAAGAGGAAGAGGAAGTGCTTAAAAGTGGTTGTGGCACTCAGATTTGGATTTGAAGCTGTAACTTTTGTCCGGTAAGGGGTGGTAATTGAAGACATCGAGCATTGAAAGAAAGCGATTTTGAAGGTGCATTCAATTAACTGGAAGACAAAGATATGCATATCAGATGTCAAAAGCTTTATCGGGTTACTGGAGCTCTAGTTTGAATGGGTGTGTTGGAGGATCGGAATAACAAGCTCAAATATATAATATCATGTGATCAATTGTGGTACTATGTGATCATTAATATTATTATTGATGTCAATGGTTTGTGATTAGCATGAGTCCATTATATTAATGTTAATGTTAAGGGATCAAAAGACTATGGCAAATTTGTAATACTACCAATAATGTATCTGGAATCAATATATTGTGCGAGAATAATTTGTGTATCTAGTTGGGCTAGCCTGTTGTAACATAATTTTATGTAGCTTAACATATGTTAATCTCTCCACTCTTTTTCTTCTAAGCCTCACAGGATACGTTTTTCTTCCCTAGAGTATTCAGATGGAAAGTGGCTCTGTGTCAGCTATGATAGCAACTGGCAACCTGAGGGACTCAATGCAATTTGAAACTACAACGACCTATAGCCTCCTGTAGGCAACATACCTTTGGCATATAGTTCCACCATTTAAACTAAACCAAATGGTTCATTCTGTCCTCCTTATTCCTATGTGTTTATTGATGGACATGATGGTATCTGCATTGTTAAAAAGGAAATATCAACCAAATATGAGCCTCTTCTTACAAGTTGTACTAACCTGCATCCAAGACAAGAACTTTATCACAGCCCATTACGGTTGGTATTCTATGTGCGATACTTATAACTGTACAATCTGCAAACTCAGTCTTCATTGTGTTCTGTAACACTAAATCAGTCTGGGCATCAACTGACGCAGTTGCTTCGTCAAGAACAAGGATACGACTCCGTTTTAAAAGAACCCGACCAAGACAAATAAGTTGCCTTTGTCCCATACTCCAGTTCTCTCCCTTTTCAGCAACTGCAAGATGGCAACAAATATTTTAACACAATATAGAACAATATAAATCCCCTTCTTGAATCTTCAAAATGGTTTCTTGATTTTTCAAAACAGGTATTTTTAGAATTTCGATTCAATTATTGAAATAGACACTACTAAGATTGCCAATATATTACTTATAAGAAAAAAAATAATGCAATGTGTCATTGGCATACATACCAAGAGTATCTAGTTTTTCTTCCTTTTGAGAAATCACATCAGCTAGCATGCACTTCTCCAATGACTACAACAGCATTAGAAATTGTTCAAATTAATGATAAAAAGAAATGGTCATGATAAATATAATAGCAATCTGCGTGAATATTTCTTCCATCTCTCTATCAGGAAATTAGATCAGAAAAATATATGATAGAGAAGCAAGAATCTGTCTGAACTATAAGTCAAAGAAAAGACTAGAAAAATGACCCGTGGGCCGTTACAAAACAAATTAAAAACTACACTTAGAAAGGAATAAAGGAAACTCAAGTACATCTTGAATTTCTAAACAAAGCCTTAAGGTACTAAAATCAAATGGCTCAACAAGATTTATAATACGAAATATTTCTGGTAAAATTCAAGTTCTTGTGTAACATATAAGCATATCAGGTTATGATATACAATAAAATTTGAGGAAAAAATTAGTAAAGGGTAATCATTGAGATTTTTTTGAAAGTAATTAATCACAAATTTTTAAGGAGAAAGAAAAAAAATATTGATTTAAGGAAAAAAATCATTTTTTGTGTTTTTTTTTCTTTTTACTCTTTATGATTTTCTAGAGACTCTTAGACACTTAGGAGTCCAAAAACCAATATGACCTATTACATCCCAATTTAGCTGTCCTGACAAGGCCGTCTTGAGATGCTAAGGTGGTACCACATAGGGTAAGTGCCCACTGCCACATCAACCTAATATCCACTCTTTAAGCCCACCTCTACTAAATGTACAGAAAGCTTTCATAACATCCACAAGAAAATTCACCCAAGATAAGTAAACCAATGCCCGGTATTGTTGTCTAAAGTGAAGATAGGATTTAATTATCTAATTTACAAGTTTGGAAAGGTAATTAAACTACAGAGAAAACATAGACTAACAAGCACAAATTCACTCAAACTTCTAAATATTTCAGTCAAATAACAACAAAATAGTGAGTGATGGATACCCTTACCAATTATTAGATGAATGGCCTGAGTCATCGCTTTTATAAGTGGTTGGAAGTGGCAACAGTTGTTTTACACTTTTCAGACCTGTAAAATAGGTAAAAACGCAGAAAACTAACTAACAAATGTATCCTCTAAGGCTACACGCCAGTGTATAAAAACTCTAGATGAATAGATCTGTTGGTGGGAAAGCTTGGTAAACGAGTTTGTAACAATAAAATGGCTTAAAAATTCAAATATAGAAGGATAATGAAGTTTTCGGTAGCCTGGAAACTACTTGCACTAAATTGGGATAGAATACCCCAGGGTCAAAACTCAAAAAATTATTCTAGCAAGAAAATCTACTTTATAACAGTTAGAAGATGAGTATTTTTACTCCAGAAAATAGATAATAAACTGTAGAATCAAATATGGAATAGAAAAAGGGTTATTAGTGATAAGTACTTAGTACTTGCTTGGTGAGCAAAAGGTTATTAGTGATAAGTACTTAGTACTTGCTTGATTGAGCCCTTAGCGTGAAAAATTTTTCCAAATTTCTAGAAGAATCACTGTAATAAACTATAGATCTGCAAAAATTCTTGAAATACCCTCATGAAATATGTAATTAAGTGCCAAAAACCAAAGGGAAAAATATCCATTGTATAGAAGAGATTTAAATTTAAAACTCAAAGGGATCTACTAGCTTTCTAAAGATAAAATTTAACCCAAGCCATGAGTTTTTTTTGTGTTCTTTTACTTTTATAAAATGGCAAACAAAAGAGGCTTAATAAACTTTAATGGTTGATAGTTATAGTGAGGCTTACCTTGGCCTTTCTTTTACCTTACAGAACCCGAACTCACAATCATAACCTTCTCTTTGTCAACTATGTAATCTGCACTAAACAAGGAGATCGAAGTCCAGGAGACTATAGCACCCCAACTAATCTAAAATAGTGATACAAGTCTCTGAATCCCACCAAGAAAGATTTCACTTGCAGAAAAGTATCCAACCATCGGATCAATTATAGCACCAAGTGAAATCTTACCGTTACGAAGGAATCTCCTATAGAGGTTTGTCCAACAATTAGGTTTGATTACATGTTAAGAAAGGACGAGATGTGGTCTAGCGCCTTAATCTCTCCTTCCATGTGACTCATTGTCCCTCAATGGATCAACACAGTAGCCTTGAAGTAACACAAAAATATTTGTGTCTATTGTACAAAGCACTATTACAACATGCTAAGTAGAAAAAACATAGAAGAATAGATCCACAAAAATTGCAAAAGAAAACAAAATTGCATTATTATGATATTCTCTGAAGCACTATTACAACAAGCTAAGTAGGAAAAATATAAAAAAATAGATCTACAAAAATTGCTCAAGAAAATAAAATTGCATTATTATGATACACAGGGTGAAGGCCTACTGTCACCTTACCATGAACCCCTGCTCTTTAGACCTAATTTCCTCTTGAAAGGCAAAGAGAAGATTCCCAGTCAATACTTCAGCCAACTCCAAATATGGGTAGTGCTTTAAATGGAGTTAAGAAGAGATGGAGTTAATTATGAAGTTTGTCTTGCTGATTTCTATGTATAAATCTGCAACATAAAACTAAAACCAGCAAAACACTACGCCAAACAACATTAAATATAGCATATGAATACTTGAAATTGATGTAGAAAAATATACTAACCATCTAAGCGGTTATGTTTGAGTTTGGGTTGTCAGTTAGAGGGGTTATAGAGAAAATTAGATTGTTGCTTTGTAACTATAGGTTACAAAATCTGCAGTAAATTGCAGGGACAACTACTTATTTCACTCAAGCAGACTACTCAATGAGTGCCAAAACACTCTTAGGTCAAGGATCTAGGGGTGATGAGGTTGGAAGGTGTAATATGGATCTTAGGAAACCACCTACGAACCTTGGACTACAGAAAATACCAATTTTCACCAAGCTAGAAATTGCGTTTACTTGAACTTGGGATCAAGTCCCATTGGTGATATGCACCGAAAATTCCAACAACTAATATTTCAAATAAAACAATTGAGACAGCTTAAATTTAAGACTCTAAATCGATAGACCAACAATGTTTTGTTATTATAAGAGTCTAAAATAAAGATTCCAACAAAGTACTTACTTGTGAGCTATAAATAATCGAAATACTTGCATATTTTTGTAGTAATAGCCACTTAAATGTTAAGATATGCAATAAAATAACTTGATACAAGGGGTGAAAGATATGCAAAATAATGAAAATTAACTTTATCATAAGCTTGTCTAAAATATTATTCAATTTTAAACAATCCAAGGTAAATTAACTTGCTGTTTTGAAATGAAACTTGGAAAAAACAAGCATATTAGAGGAAATTTCAACCTAAAAGTGCCCATGAAATTTTCATGTAACTTCCATGTCATAATATGTAAACCAATAAAAAAAAAAAAAAATTTTAAAAGAAGTACATGTAAATATTTTGGAGAGAAAAGAAAAAAATACTTTTTTAGCTTATCTCCTTAGAGGTTTACTCAAATCCCAAGTGTAAACACTCGTTGGGTGCAGAATTAAATTCCACATCCAATGAGTACCCATTATGCATACTTATGAGAAGATCCACATTTATAAAAATTGAAGATACATTAAAACTTCATGTTGAACACGTTTTTTTAGTCTATCTTCAATTTTTATGAATGTGGGTCTTCTCAAAAGTATTCATAATGGGTACTTGTTGGGTGTGCAATTTAATTCCACACCTAACAAGTGTCTAAACTTGAAATTTGAGTAATTCTATAAGGAGATAAGCCAAAAATACAATAAAAAAAAATAGTTTTCTTGTTTTCCATCCAAAATTCATAACTTGTATTTTATTATTTTTCCTTAGGAGGCCATTGTTATGTTGAAATTTCTTTTAATGACTAATGTCCTAAACTAAAATAGAAAAAAAAAAGTTTTGGAGTTTTCCTGAAATGGATGGTTGTTGGAACTTCTTACCTTGTGCCTTCAATAACTTACCTCAAGAGCTATCTTATCACAGGATATTAGAGATAAGGAATTTGACCTAGGAGGTTGTTCACTGCCGCCATCGGTAACTACTGTTACAATGGCTCCTGAGGAAGGGGAGGCTCCTCCTTTGCCACTCTCAGACAGCTCTGTTGACGTTGCCTTCCAATCTTTGGTTTCCTTCCTTGCCAAGTGCCCGTGGTCGTCTGCTACTACGTAAAAATTCATTAAGAGGAACAATGAGTTTAAAAATGTCTCCTTGCCTGATGGCGTGCACCGCACTTCCCTTTCCTATGTTGAATGTGCCCTGATAGGGAAATTCACTGGAATGTGGCCTTTTTCAAGGTCGTTGGAAATATGGATAGGTAAAATATGGAAGCCAATGATGAAGGGGGAGATTGCTCTGTCGGTTGTTGGCAATGGTTTCTTCATTCTTTTATTTGAAATAAAAGAGGACAAAGATGTAATGTTTCGAAACGGGCCATATTTTTTTGGCTCTAGAGGAATGTATTTGAACGATGGGACTATGGACTTCAATCCAGACAAGGACATCCCCACTCCTAGTGTGGTCAATCTCCCTCAGCTCCCAATCTCTTATTGGAATGACGTCTATCTCAAAGCTATCGGTAATGAGGTTGGGAAATATTTGGACAAATTTGAACCCAAAGGATCCCAATTTGCTTGAGCCAAAATATAAGTAGAAGTTGATTTGGAAAAAGGACTACTGACAAAAATTAATCTAAATTTGGGAGAATTGAAACATAGACAAATTTTGGATTATGAACAAATACCTTTCAAATGCAGACATTGTCATGAATATGGCCATTTCGCCAGAGATTGTTCCAAAGTTGGGAAAGATAAAAGTCTGGAAGCTCTCTTTGCACAGGAGGAGGAGTAACAGAAACCAAACAAAGGAGCTCCGAAAGGAAAAGGAACACTCCAAAAGGCATGTTACCACTCAAACTAGCAGGGGACCTAAAAGGGGTTCCTAAGAGGGCAATTGTTAGGTTAAGGGAAACAGTCAAGGATTAACCCACTGTCACCACAGCTAAGTCTCCCTGCTCTTTACAGACTTTCACCGATTGGAGGAGTCCCAGTAGTGTAGGGATCACTTGTAAAGTATATGTCAATGGATAGGTGAGAAGTGACCCTAGAGGGTTGAGAGAGAAGGAATAGACTTATAGGCGAGGTTCTCAATCCCTATAATCCTTAGAAAACTTTGATTCCCAAATGGTCCTTGATAAATAATCTTTATTGGGAAGTGGGAGCACACGGGGCCAAGTGGACCTAGCTTAGGTTCAGGGATGGGATGCAACAACCAATGATGTTCCTATCCTCGACAAGGTGAGGGGAAAGGACCAAACAAGAATATTTACTTCAAAAGGTTGAATTGATCCTATTGAGGTCTAACCTTGGGGATGCCTAGGGAAAATTCGATCCTAGAGCTAGGGCTTGGGATTCTTGGAGATTTCACCGTTAGAATTGCCTCAAATTTGGAGGAGAGGGGGGGTGGCCACTAGTGCAATAGCCTGTAGGAAATTGAAGTTTTTCCTTGGGTCAATTCCTGGGAAATTTATGCCTTAGGTGACATAATGGGGCTAGACTTGGGGAAAATGGGGAAAATGGGGAAAATGGTAAAAAAAATGGTTAAAATGATCACCCCTATAAGGGATGAGTGCCTAATTCACTTGGCGATATGGAGTCAAGGATGGTGATGAGTAAGAACTTGGCTTCTTGATCAAGGAGGCACAAAAAGTCAACTTCATCCAATGTTGAGAGAAAGAAAAGAAAAGTGACCTTCAAACATTTATACTTCAAAGAAAAAGATGAAATCTTATCGAGACAAATAATTTCTAGGAAATTTCATTCATATAAAATTGGCCCATACATTAAATTAGCTAAAACATGCTCCATTCCACATTTCAATTATGCAACAATTGGTCCTAATTTTAGTAGTATGCAACAACAAGAATAGTAACATAAAAATTCACTTACAATGTTATAGAGTATATCCAACCAACATTTCATTCACAAGACAAAGCTCCAAGACAAGATAAATAGCCCAAATCCATACGTCAAAATTCATCCATCTCTAGAAAATATCCTCCAAGGAAGAAATGTGAAGTTTTATATGATTAGAGAGATCCCAAGTCAAGTGATGATACAAATGAGTGTATCTAACATCAATATATGGACTACTAAGGAGTTCTAATTAGCCTACGGGCCTACATTAGCCCCTAATGATAAAATAATGTGCAAATAAAACCCCTATTGGTGACAAGCCCACCAAACAAGCTAACAAATGTAAAAATAAGCCTCACAAAGGGCCAAATAATAATATGTGCATGTCGTAGGTCCCTCCAAAGCTCAATAATATCATGAAGTGCCATATTGAAGAATAAATTCCTCGGAATATGATGGACAAGGGGGTGACCCCTTGTTCTCCAAGTAGTAGACCTGTGGTGCTCCCAGTGGGTACGAGGGTACATAGATGACCCCATGAGTCTCCATATGAATTGGAGATCCTCTACAAGGGTCCAAGTGGTGGAATGAATGCTTCCGTGACATCGTACAAATCCTGGGACACCTATCAAGAGTGTGGGGCTCGTGTGAGGACTTGCTAGGCATAATGTACCAATCATATCACCATCATCCCAAAAGTGGATCGCTAGTAATCTCTGAGTACCTATGAAGATCCGTGGAGTGTTGTCTGCTGCTATGGAGGCCAATGACTCTCTATGCACACCCTACATGTGCCAATGTGGACCTCTGAGGTTAGGATCCATATAGGGAGACCAAACCCAAATGGAAACCACCTGCAATCCTGCATAAGATCCAATGCATCCCCTAGGCCTCCAGTACAACCAATCATTAAAATAATTGGGTACAATGAGGGCACTTCATAATGGCATGCCCTTCCGTAGTGGGCTTTGGCATGTGCTAGTATCTCCAGGCTCTAAAGGGGGTTAGCCAAGTACCTTATTAGGTGGTTTCATCCCTTAAAGGGGATAGTATGTCCAAGGTACATCCCTCTAATGGGGGTGGAAAGTGGCAAATAAGTGAGATGGAATAGGGAATGAGAGGGGCAGTCCTGGGCCATATAGTGAGGCATAGGGGAAGCTAGATAAGGGGAAGCCCACACCTGGGTATGTAATGTATAGGATGGAGCCATCGTGGTACATGAGGTGCTCCGACCTTGATTTTTCCACCCTTCTTTATATACCTTTTTCCTTTTATGAATTTTCTTTAATTCACTGCTTGAGGCTCAAAGGACAAGAGCTTGATGTGTAAGATATAGCAATGATTACCCCCTTTTAGGTAGGGTGATTCATTGCCCTCCAAGAGTTGGGGCAATCACGGGTTCCTGAATGATAGAGGAGGCTCATTTAGGGCTTGTGGAACCAAGGTGATGGCCATGGATTAGGGTAGAGCTCATGCAATGGCTTTTGCCCATGTGCTAATTATTTTTTTCCGGCCATCTTTTGCATTTTGTGGTACAATTTCCTATTAAATGTGGCCAATTATGCTTTTCACTTTTTCTTTTAATTGCTTCAACCTCCGGGGCATCATTTTAGGCATGACCCAAGGTGAGGGCAAGGGGCTAGGGAGGCTAGCCCTATGTGGACCCAGGATGGGAGAAAAGATGAATGGGGTATAATGAGTGGGAAGGGATAATATATGCGGCTAAAGGAGCAAGACCATGCACCCAAAGTTAGGGTTTTCCAAGTAGTACCACCCTCGAACCAAAAGGTCAATAAAGGTGATCCCACAGGACTAAGATTCAAGGGTAACAACCAAAAGAGATCAAGGAGACAAGAGTACAAACCAGTGTTGCCAGAACCGTCCCCAGCCCCCAACGATCCAAAGGCAGATCCGCGTCCCATACGGATCCGCCACCGATCCTTCGACGGAACCGCAGATCGGAAAATCGAATTTGTGGTTCCTCCTTTTTTTGGCGATTCCTGCAAATTTGGATTCGTGGGGGCCCCATCCGCGACTCCTACTGCTTGATCCATGGTTCCTATTTCCCGATCTGTGGATCTAGAAAGAATCGAGTGCAAATCTATGGAGCTTCGGGCATGTATCCACTGCGGATCCAAGAAAAGGTGTACCATTCCGTGGGGTTTTTTTGTTTTTGGAAATTTCGAACTGTTCTGTGAGGAACTACACTTTCTGAATACTCCCAAGATACCCCTTGATGCTCCCTAGTAGTAATGTTAAATTCCTAAAGTAAAAGTGACATTCTCCTTTATCTTTCATTTCCATCCTTTTACTTAAATTTTTAACATTACCATGAAATGGCTCAGGATGTTTGAAAGTGGTTCCAACCTCATCAGGCTTCATATGGAGAAAATAGAATTTCATATCCCATTCAAAATTCAGCAGACTTAATAGTTTTCAAGATCAATGGGATTGTGGCGTTTCATTGGATTATATCATGTATGTGGGCATGTGATTGGCATTTAATCAAGAGAAACAAGCCCTATATGTACCCCAGTGTTGGTGTTATTGATAGTTGAACTCCTTTGTCATGACCTTAGTAATTATGTACCCTTCACTCAACTCAAAATCATTGATTAGGCATGTTAAGCTTTCTCGACCATATTATAAGGTTTGGATTACGCTGTTTGATCAAAATTAAGCAAAGTTGACTAAAATCCCTATAGAATTGAAGTAGAGACAAAGGCTAGAGAAGAGAAGAGGAATCTAGATTGTAGATGGTTGATGCTGGAATAATTAATCATCGATGTACAATGCATGCCATATCTATCTTGATTTATGTAAAAATATGCATGTTTTCATGTCTTCTACAACTAATTTGGTATTTTGGATGTTTTATTAATATAAATGCAAAAAAATATAAAAAAGATTATATATATATATATAGTAGACGCTTCCGAGACACTTCGCTTCCTAGATTTTTGGAAAATGATGCTTCCGCGTCTCCATTTCGTCCCCGCTTTGTGCAACATTGGTACAAACTAAGCCCACTCTTTCTACCAAATCCCCCCATCAATCCATACCCAGAAGTATCCACGATAAGTAAACCCAATACTCAATTATCAAATGACAAGACAAAACTTTAGATTCGAGAGGCCCACCTTCAAACATACGATCAATACAAGTTGGTGAGGGACCACATGGTTGGCTCAGGTGGCAAAGAAATCGCACAACGAGCTAGTAGGAGGCAACAAGGGGCTGTTGACTGAGACTCATCATGGAAAAAAAAATTCTCCTAGGGATATCACCCACAAAGTGGTGGGTAACAAGCCCCAAGAAACATTAGACAATATCACAGCTCCCTCCTCGTCAAATCCCTTTAAAGTTATTAGTGACCAAGTTGTGATGGAAACTCCTCTCCAACAAGAAGAAGGAAGAAGCAAGGAGGAGGATCTCGTAGTCGAAGATGGTGAAGTAGTAGCAGAGAGTAATCCGAATGATGTTGGATGTGAAGGCACTCCCTCCAAGGTGGTTCCAGCCCCTAACCCCTCGTGTGTCATTATAGATAGTGTGAACAAGGATATAGAAAGAGTCATCACCCATCACATGACTCAAAATTTATCTTGGGCAGATGATTGCAACAACCAGGAAATAGGAAACTCAAAGAAAAAAGGTAGACCAAAACATAAGGAGTTGCGAGAAAATGAAGTTGAACTGAATAAGAAAATGAGAAACCAACTATTCATTATAGAAATACTCAAAGGCAAAGGGACAAAAAGCAAATAAGGAAAGGATGGTGGATTCTCCAAAACCATTCCCAATAAATGAAAGTGATATCCTAGAATATCAGGGGGCTAGGAAACCCTGCTAAAATCCTAGCAGTGAGAGACATAATAAAACAAGAATCACTAATGGTGGTTTTTCTTCAACAAACAAAGTTGGAGGAATATGAGGCATTCAAAGCAGTTGAAATCTTCTGGAAAGAATACTTTGGGATTGTACAATCATCTAGAGGGGCTTCTAGAGGGCTCGGTATTTTCTAGTCAAAAAAGAACCTCCCCTGGTGGAAGAAATAAAAATGAAATCTTGGGTGATGGCTCTCTTGGAGATAAGAATGGGAGAAAGAATCCCTTTCATAAATATTTATGCTCCAGTGCTTTATAGAGAAAGGGCTGAATTCTGGGACTCTTTAGAAGTTCTAAAAGAGAGGAACCATCATCCTAATAGGAGGTGACTTTAACACCTCCCTAAACACCTCAGAGAAAAGAGAAGGGACTTTGGTTAGGGATTCATTCAGAGATAGAATGGAGGAGACAATAGAGAGATGGGATATGGTAGATATTAAACCCGAGTCTGGGAAATATACATGGTCTAACAAATGGTCTGGATAGCATTTTATAGCAGCCCACTTGGACCGCTTCTTGATTCACAACAGCTGGCTATTTAAAGGCCTTGAATGTCCTTCGCATATAGAAGCGCAAGGAGATTCAGACCATCAGCCTATCATGATCAAACTCGAGAAGGCTGAAAACCTTGGGTTGTTGCCATTCAAGTTTAATGTAGATTGGGGCCTCTCAGAAGAGGTTGGGGAACTGGTGAAGTAGGCTTGGTTGTCTCCTATAAAGGGCTCTTCGAGTTTTGTTTAGGAAACCAAGCTAAAAAATGTTTATAAATATTTGAGGAAGTGGTTGAAAGAGAATTATCAACCTCCAGGGAAAAAAAGGAGAGACAATGTTAAAGAACTGGACAAGCACTATAAGCGGATGGAGGAAGCACATATAGAAGTTAAACACATTCAAAAGGAAAAGGGTCTCTCCAAACAGATTTTTATTTTAAGTCGACAAGAGGAAAATATGTGGAGATTCAAATCTCGTAGTCTTTGGTTAAAGAGGGGGACTCCAATACCTCCTTTCATAAATATGCTTTGTCTCGAGAGAACTGAAATAGAATAAGTGAGATAACGCTTGAGGGAAGGTAGAAGGTTAATACCCTTGCAGAAATCAAGAACGAGGCGTTTACCTTTTTCAAAGCTCTTCTCAATAAAGATCACATCCCTCTTAATAGTGCTAAGGACTTTTTGCAAACAATGCCACAAGTGATCTCTCCATATGTCGATTAGTTTCTATTAGATGAAATAATGGAAGAAGAAGCTCAAAAAGTGGTTTGGTCCTTGGAGCCTGAGAAAGCACCAGGTCTAGATGGCTTCTCCATTTTCTTTTATCGGTTATATTGGAATATAATAAAAAAGAATCTTATTAGAACGTTGAATCATAGCAGAGTCAAAAACAAGATTGGAGGAAGCACTAATTCATCATTTCTTGCCTTAATTCCAAAAGAAGCCAATCCTTCAAATTTCTCAAGATTTTTCCCTATTTGGTTGTGTAACTCTACTTGTAAAATCTTGACAAAAATAATCGCCAATAGGATTAAGCCTCTGCTCCCCTCCTTCATCTTTGAGAATCAAGCCAGGTTTATGCAGCATTGAAATATTCTTGATAATATCATTCTAGTTCAGGAAGCAATCCATTCTAGTAAAGAAGTGGGAGAAACTAGAATGGTTATCAAACTGGATATGGAAAATGCGTTTGATCAGGTAAATCATTCCTTTCTCTTTCTTGTCATGGATAACTTAGGTTTTAGCAATGAATTCATTCTATGGATTAATTCTTCATTGGTTCTCCTCGGATTGCTCATTTGATAAATGGAAGACCAACTCCCTTTCTTGCTGCCTCCAGAGGACTACGACAAGGTTGTCCTTTTTCGCCTTTGTTATATATATTAATGGATGAAGCGTTGAGTCAGAACCTTGAGACTGAAAGGCTGGTTGGATCTCTCCCTGGTTTAAGCATTGCAAGAAATGTTCATGAAATAAATTATTCTCAGTTTGCAGACGACACCCTCTTGCTTGGAGGTGCCTCCTTAGCGATTGCCTCAAGATTCAAAAGGTTTTTGACTAGTATCATCTTCTATTTGGGGGATTCATAATAAATTGAAATGTCAATTGATTAGATGGAATTTCCCAGGGGCGACTTTGAAAGCAGTCGCTCTCTTGCTGGGATTTCAAGTGGATGTTAATTAGACCTCCTTCTCTTATCCAGGAATTCCAATATCTTTTAAGAAGGCTTCAGGGGAGGATTGGGAAACTGTTTTGCTGAAAATTAGGAATAGAGTTCAATCTTGGGGTGTTAGGTGGCTAAACCTGGCAGGGAGAGTTACTCTCATCAAATCAGTTCTCTCCTTCCTTCTGGTGTATTTGGGAGTTGGCCTTTTAGCTTAAAAGAACATAAATCAACAAATAAGCAAGTTGTTAAATTTGGACAACTAGGTCCAAACTCCATGTTCTGATGATCAGATTAAGAGGCTAATATTTTTGTTGGATTCCTCTTTCAGAGAGGTGTAAAATCCATATAAAAATAGTCTTAATCCGATGAGCAGAACTTATATTTT